>CAUYQV010109830.1:0-14384 GCA_963574575.1 Galagoides demidoff
GTGTTGATACAATGATCAACCAAATGACATGAAATCTATGTTAACCAGCTTGATGAAAGTGTTTCAAATTGTATATGAAACAGCACAATGTACCCCATGTTTGCATCAATGTATACAGAGATCAATTAATAAAAAAAAATACTCTCCCTATTTTTCTTATGTATAAATATCCATGTATATAAATATTTGAGAATTTCATTCTTCAATAGTATCAAATTAATGCAAAAATCCATGTAAGAAAACACATACATGAAAAAATAAATATAACTTAATCATGTATCTAAGTAACTATATAGAAGGATCAGCACTTATTTTATTTCATATTCAATACTCACTGGTGTATCTAGCACATGCTTCAGTGTGCTTGATCAAGTAACTGAACCAAGAAACATAGACCTTTTATTATGCTTCACTTTTACTAACAATGTCTCCAAAACATAAAAGCAAGTTGCAGTGCCAAACAAAATAAGGAAAAGAAAATTCTTTTTCTACCCCTTAACAAAAGTCAGACTGTTACAGAAATCATAAAAAATTAGCCTTATGCACAATGCATTTTATACCCTTTTCTAAAAATAATAGGCTTGTCATTCTCTAAAACTATGAGTTAATTTCATTTTAATATGTGCAAGTATTTACCTAATTATTCCTCCTTTGTGTACCTATAGAGTTTTTCCCAAAAAATGCACTCTCTGAACTTTTTCCACTGACTCATGTTCAATCTCTGCTTGGCAGAGGCCTATTTTCACATTAGTACGAGCTCAACCTGCTTAGGTCTGTTAAGGAAGGCCATGGTTTGCCTAGCTCATTGTTGTAATTCTAGTCTCTAGAATGGAATCCAGAAGAGGAAATAATAAATGTTCATAATGATTGAATGAGTATAATCTAGATAGACTAGGTATTTCAGTCATTTATAAATTATGCTGAGAGTCCTGAAAAATAATTACCAGTGTGAGTGACCTTTTTTCAACAAAGGTTGAGGTTCTCTCACCTGTTAGGAAAATGATAAAGTATGAAAACTTACCTATAAACATGGATCACTGAAGCAAACATCAAATCACCACTATCTCTTGGGCATTGCCCCAAAGTAATTTCCCTTAGCCATGACATTGCCATCTTCCCATGTTTTCATCTGTATCCTGTCTGTGATTTCTTGACTCCAAATCAAACTCCCACTGCCTGCCTCCTTCCCAATCTGCCTCCTTTTGCCCTCAGATACAACTATCTTGGAAAAGACACTCTGTAAAATTGTTTCTTCTTTTTCTTATAAATGCTTCCTAGCTTTTTCCTGAGGAATTGCTTTCTTAACTACTCTTTAGATTTATCTCCAACTCATATCCCATTAACTTTGGGCTTGAGGAGGCTTAGGATGCTGGCTGCTCAGTGTCACTTTCAGATACTGATAATCGAACAACATTGTATGAAAACTCTCATTTGAAATTTAGTTTGATCCAATACATGAGATTCCTTCCTTTTAATCTGTCAATTTCAAGGTTTCTCATTATTCACACACTTCTTTTCATACCTAAGTCTTGCCACTATTCTATCGTACTTTGATAATGTGGAAAATATATACAAAATTTTAATTACTTACTCCTTTCACCTTTGCAATACCAGTAACACTATTTGTATTTTAGCTATCCACTCCCACCCAATCATCTCCCAGAAGTATTTATGAAATATTGATTCTAGCCTACATTCTTCCAACTCTTACATTATCTACTTGTCCTTTAATCATACATACTTAGTTCCTCCACCTGTCTACATTTCTCCATTAATTCTACCTAGTTTTCACCTCTTTCCCCATATAGCTTGGATTTTGTATAACATTGTTTCAACCAATTTTTTTCCTATCAAATCCTTTGCCTCAAATCTGTAAACCCAGTCGGATACAATCTCTGCCCTCATACTCCAAAAATGTACGTGTTCAGCACCAATTTCATCATCTTTTCCCTAAAACTGCTTTTGGTTATACTCTTTTACCTCAATAAAGAGCACCACAGTGCTCAGTTCCTGAAACCTAAAATTTATTCTTAACTCTTTCTGTGATCTTATAGCCAATCAATTACCATGTCTTTTCAATTCTAAATGTCTTAGCCTGCAAATAATAAAAATATGTGTTTTGTAAGATAAACTAAATGCACCATTAACCTATTTTGGAAGGAGGAGATTTGTCCTGATGAAAACCCTATCTTATCAATATTATGGAGGTGGTAGTTTCAATTTGTCACCTGTTAACTCTGGAGCCAAGAGAAGAACCCACAGCTTAACTAAGAGAAATTGGAGAGAAAAGATTTAAAGGAGAAAGCAGGGCTAGGAAAGATAGTTACATGAAGGACCTTAGAAGGTTCATAACTTGTATAAAATTTTCAGTACAGAAAAAAGAATTTTAGAAAGTTATGTCTGGCATTCAGTTGGAAATAGTTCCTTTTTCTTTTCTCCCACTACTTTCTGCTGTTTGTACTTCACTAAAAGTCTATCACAAACCACATCCTTGTTTGGGAATAGTTTTGCTGCCATTTTGCAAAAATAACTTTTATTTTCTTAGCAAATGTCTAAACCTTAAAACTTATACAATCCAAATTCAAGAAAAGGCGAATGTCTTCTAGGAAGTAGATTCAGCTAAATAATATAGCAAATTAGTTACAAGGACCATAAGAACTATATCGTATTTTCATCTTCAAAAAAAAAAAAAAACTATCAATCTCATTTAAAAAAATGTCAATGACGATACTGGAAAATAATAATTCTCTATGAGTATAAAATGTGATGTCAGGAAAGATCATGCTTCTCTTATGAAGTAGAATAAGAAAATAAGCAAAAAAAAAATCATCTGTAAAGAAATGCAATACCATTTGCTTTGCTTGGTCAAATATTCAATATTTTAAATGAGCTTAAAAGTGAAACTGTCGTGTGTCCAGTGTCCTGCTGGCTACAGGACTGTACAGCCTGCAAGACTGTGTTCCCAAGGTGATAATTCACCCGCTGTGGAAATAAAGGTTACTTAAGCAGAAAGAATAGTAACTATTTTCTTGCCACCCTAATAAAAAGTCTAAATATTAATAAAATAATGCATATAAAATATTTGGAAATAATGTTATTCTGTCCAAGATTTCTCTCACTTAATTTCTAATATAATTTTACTTAGGCAACCAAAAAGAAGCAGAATAGTCGATACAATTTTGAGCAATTCAGCTTTACTATGTAGAAAACTTTTCTTATTTCTCACTACAGGATCTTTGGGGGTCCTCGGTTTAACAAGAACTAATCCTTTTGCAGAATTACAGACAAGTTTATTGACATTAAGATGATGAACTCCAATGTCACAGAACAGAGCAGTGAAATACCTCAGCCACAGATCGTAGTGGTAAAGAATCACAAACATTCTCATTACTTTCTAGAAAATACCCAGACAGAACTGGGTGTGTTTCCCATCTAGGTATCATGAATTTGCTTAATGTTAGCAAACTAGTGACAAGATTTTTAAAATATTAAATAAATCACAAAATATAGCCTAAGCATATCTAATGAATAGTTATGTTAAAAATGAAACAAGCATTTTGTATCGGGAAATATGAAGATAAATTGATACTTGAAAGTAAAAAAAAAGCAGACTAATCAATAAATATTTCAAAGTTTTTTTACATTTTACTTAAGATGTTTACTTTCCAAATAGGATGATTAGATCAAATATAAACTAAAGAAGAGCTTCCCAGCATATGGTCTTAAATAGCTTGTCCTAATGAATGGATTGAAATTAATCACAAGTCATTTACATTATTAATTTTAAGGTCTTATTGTGAGTATAAATTTTAATCTTTGTTTTTTGGAAAATTTGCCCTCTTGAACAATTTTAGCTCCTCCAACAAAATAAAACTCAGTTTTTATAGGCATCATATAAATTTGATTAAAGAAAACAGGCACACGTAATTCATGAATGATCACTGGTAAAAAAGAAAAAGAGAGATTGAGAAAGAAAAAAATAAGTCCTTTAATACATTAGCCAATTCAAATATTTACATGCTGTATCGTGTGAAGTAATTTCCTTTAAATTTTCTCTTAATCATTCCAAATTCCAACATAGGGAAGTTTTGATTAATTAAATAATTGCGCACCAAACTTCAAACTATCCAGTAATAAAGGGTGATGTTGTTTTGGACTTGTCAGAGGGATGGTTATCAAACAAATGTAAAAAAAGCTGCCCTTTACTCAGGCTTACTATGTGTGTCTCTCCCCACTCCCACATACCCAGAGAACAGTTTATCAAATTATCACTTTCAAATACACCCAAATGTTTTCTGAGATGAGTTCTGATCAATTTTCTCCATTTTTTTCTTTAAAATTGAGTGACGCTAGACTTCTCCAGACAGACGCCCACTTAGCCTGTTCCTTACACTCGCTCAGCAGGGAGTTGATAAAGCAGGTTTAACACAAACACAGACAGTTCCAGTCACAGACAGAGAGCAAGGAAAAATGTGTCTCTTTCTTGTGAATAATAATCTAAAATCATGAAGTAGACTTAATGCTTATTTTGTTCAGTATATCAAGATATTCTTTATGCTAGAAAAGATAGTGTAGTTGGCGATTCGTGTAAAGGCTCTTTTGATTGATTGTTTATTCTTCATCCTAAATGAGTAGCAGTAGGGGAGCAGTACTCAAACAGCACCCACGCAGAGTATGAAATGCGGAGGTGGAGAAAAACTACGTGCAAGTGTGGGGTACCCTCTTTGATGATTCTGATTCTTTGGGTACAGGCAGATGCCCCAGAATACACAGTTTTTAAGATGATTTGGTGGAAGACAGATATTAGAACCTCTGTCTTAGAATCATTACAATCATATAAAATGGTTGTGTAGAAGTTCTGGTTTCTTAGCTTTTTATCATTTTGTTTTGTTTTTACTATCCAGTATTTCATATAAGCTAAGTTGAAGTTTTTGAGGTAAAGAGAGATAAATTTTGTATACTATATGATAACTTTTGTATTGATCCTTGCACCTGTTCCAGAAGTTATTTTCTTGTCAACTTAGAGAAAAAATTGGTACTTCACTTTTCAGGTGATTAGAGTCTAAAACTGTCTAAGGGTTTGAGAAGAGTTACAGAAAAGAGTGATAGTTCTATGTCATAGATAATCCTCTTCTCAAATAATAATACACACTGATCAGTAGATGAAAACTACAAGGATATAATTGGCTGTCTACCTACTCATGGATGTTATAAAACAACTTTGACACTGTAACTCTGGATTTCTTGTACAATATCTTTTATAAATTTCACAACATGATTTGTCAAGAAAATCCATATTCTAAGAAAAATTACAGAACAGTGGTTTAATTGAACATTTTAAAATTAATGAAAAAAAATAATGTTAATCAACTCTGGAAATGCTTCAGGTATTATGTACTCATCTTCATTTTACATTAATTTTATTTTTAGATTGATTTCATGAGGTAGAATTTTAGAGAAAAGAAATCAGAGGACTCATAGCTCATTATAGGAAAATAAATAATTGTTTCCCCTAGTATTTCGCTACTGTTTTCGAACTAGAAAATAAATGCATGGTAACTGTCCTGTGTTAAAAACCAAAGTATTTTCTTTTATAGATCCTCTCTTAATTTAGTTTTCATTCAGCAAGGTTTATGATCTGCCATGTACTATTATTGGATATGAATACAAATAAGATATAATGGCTGCCATCAAGAGGCTCAACTTTAATTACTAGACATAACAATAACAGGAAAGTGAATTTAAGTATATGAATTTTTCTATAGAGGCCCATAAATATTTTTTATGTTCTGTGTAAATATTCACCTTCTACTGAAGAAACCTATAAGTATGTTCTATGGTCTAAGGGAGGTAATAATCACTACGGCAAGGGAAATGGGGAAATATGCAATAATTTATAGAGAAAAATCTTTATTAGGTGTCACCTGAAGTAATTTAGCTTAGAGTGAAGCAAACAAACAAACAAACAAACCCCATGAGTTTAAATACTAACATCACTACTTCATAGTCATATATTCTTGGGCAAGGTATTCATACACATTAGCCTTTAGTTTGTTCTGTGTAAAATGGACATTCAAAGTGGTTTATCCACAGTATTGCTTTGAAGATTAAATAAGAAAATCCATATAGAAGGCTGAATGGAATGCCAGGAAATTAAAAGCGCTCAGTAAATCTTGATTTAAAATAAGAATAGGAATTTTACAAAGGGCCAATTTAAGACAGACGAATCCATGTGGTATAGATAAGTAAAGGGAAAATTATAGGGCTCAGGTAGTTCAAGTATACATATACTTTGGTAGAGAGTGAAATTTAGAAAGAAGTGGTTAAAAAAAAATGTAGAATGTTATGTAAGGATCAAGTCATTGAGAATGTTATAAACCTGGCCAAGAGTAAAAGTTCAATGGGGAAGAAAAAAAAAAAAAAAAACGGAATTATCTGATCTGTGCTTTAAATACTTAAGGGAGGATAAATTTTGTTGAAGAGATGAAAATCTGTAACTCTTGTAAGTGGCTCAAAATGAAAGAAGATATGTAAGAGGGAAATGATAAATTTTTATGACCAAATGAACCTGAGGAATAATATAGACCTGAGATTGCCCTTACCACTAAGGTTTGTGTTCAGGCAACTGTGTAGATTCATCTAAGTGAGGTGGAGAGCTAGAAAATAAAAGGAGGGCAGCACCTGTGGCTCAAAAGGGTAGGGCGCTGGTTGCATATGCCAGAGGTGGTGGGTTCAAACCCAACCCCGGCCAAAACGGCAAAAAAAAAAAAGAAAAGGAATTCAGTGGTTAAGAGGAGATGCATAAATATATAAATATAGATATATATGTATCTGATATATATGAGTATACATATATATATAGAGAGAGAGAGCGCTCCTTCACTATCTACCAAGAGAAGTCTGTACTAGATGAATGTGGAAATGTGCACTAGGCTTCTGAAATTATGACTGGAGTGCAAATGAACCAGCAGACTGGATGATAGGAAGTTAGAAAGATACATAGTAACTGAAATTGTGGGAGTGAAATTACACAAGAACAGAGAATAAAAGGAGAAAGCTTAAGATGAAGGATAAAACTTGGGGAAACTGCAACATTAAAAAAATAAAAATAGAACAAATACAGGCAGGCAGAGGCAGGAAGAGAGTGGGGGTGGCCTGGATGCCAGGGAAGTGTGAGGAGAGGAGGGCTTCAGAGCCTAGTACTGTTTAAACCTGTAAGTACTTAAGTAACATTATATTTGGAAAAAAAGAGGCTATTGACTTTGGCAACTGGCTGCTAGTAGTAGTTTTGGTGGTAGAGAACAGAAGACAAGCATGAAAGGATGAAGCAGCCCCAGCAATTTGAGACAGGGACATCCCAGGTGTGAGTCCTGAGTCTACTTCTTACTATTTGTATGACCTTGAGAACACTGAATCTCTCCAAGCTTCACTTTTAGGGTTAAAAGAATTCTTAATTTAAAGAATCCTTTGAGAATTGCACTATGTAACAGAATGACTATAATATAATGTATTAATAATGAATGTTAATTATTTTTATTCTTATTTCAATAAAATTTGCTCAAGTCAGTGCCATTGAGACCAAAGAATTCGGTTAGATAAGTGACTGACCCTTTTTCCTGCTCAGTCTATTTTTCAGGCTAACCTCTGGTTATGTATGTATTTCAATACTTATTCATTTATTCACTTTTATTCACCTATCATTTATTTAGTGGCTATCATACAGCTGGACTTTATGATAGGATAAAGAATAGGTAAGAAATAAAATATGTCCTTGTCATTGTAAAGGAGGAAAAGGAGTTGTGCACTATACCTCAGAACAGCAAGAAACAAACTCCATATCTAAAAAGAGAAAGAAAACCAGTCCTTGACATCCAGTTCTGACTTAGTAACACAGCTTGGTCTTGGTTTTCTCCTGTGAAAGATCAACGATTCTACAGAATATCGACAGCAGGTAAGGCCCCTTTGTGACCATGGTGGATCAAGAAAGGCAAGACCATTTCATAATCATGTCCGAACACAAACAAAACATTACCCAAGTCTCAGTATTTCAAATATCCTCAGGCCAGGCTAGTATGAGTGACTTCTGCCTATTTATCATTTATAAATTTAATTTCACTCTAGTATCGCCTCTCTATAGGTAAAATTTGTTATAAAATTTAATGTATCTATATATAAGATATATTATATTTATATATTATGTGTAAATAATATAAATAAAATAAAAATATATATTATATATATTTTATATATATAAATACACCATCATAAAAATTGTTCTTGTATTATGAAAACTCCCAATTCAGAGTGAACCCCTCCTTCATTGGACTGTCCCCAAAATCACCTGGCCAAAGCCTAAATCCCCTAAGTTTTATTCTAGCACATTCTTAGTGAGATGCTCCATGGCTGTACCCAGTGTGCATTTTTTTCTTCACTCCAATAAGTAAGCATATATTGTAATCTGTGGTTGCAAAGAATTAACAAAAAATAGAAAATGATATTATAGGCAAATAATTAACATGTTCCAGGTTGGTAAACTTTGGATTGGACATGCTTTACAGGATTGTATCTTCTATGAGATCACTATTTTTAAGAACATGCAACATAGATTTTAGAGTATTTTTCACTACTGGATGAAGACTATTTTGTTGGTATTTGGTACTAGGTCTTATTGATTTAAGACTTCTGGACTACTTTAGTGTTTTATTTTCAATAAACCTATTATATTTTTGTTGAATTGCAATGTAAAAAAACTGAGTTTTTTATTTGTGAATTATTGGCAACCAAGAAAAATACCTGGGTGAAGAAAGGCAATCCTTTCTGTCTGATGTTTTGGGCAAGTAGCCTCAGTAGAAGTGAGTTTAAATTTTACCCCCTAAGCCAAAGGATTTCCAAGTCTAGTACACAGACTGGAGAAATTCAGCTTGGATTTCCAGCCTATGAAGTCTAACAAATAAAAAAGGAAGAAGGTCTTGGAATAGGAAAGAGACTAACGCAACAAATCATATTTTAATTCCCCCTGCATCTCCTATTCACTTTATTTTAATGAATAAGTTTCCTCTACCTCCATTTCTTTTTTTTCCACTTATCTTTTCAAACAATATGGGGTATATTAAATACTATAATCTAAAGCAACTTCTTACTTCCTGCTAATAACATTATGTGGTGTTTATTATAACACGTATTTAACAGGCATTCAAAGGATAGCTCCATTTTAAGACATAAATAAAGTAAAGGTCAGGAGGTGATACTGATGATCATACAGGCAAACGATGAACTTGGAAATAATATCAAAAGTCATAGGCCATTATTACATATAAACAGAGATCATTATTTAAACAAAAAGTATGAAAAACTTACTATTTATATTTAAAATAATGCCTTCAATATTGTCTAAATACTAGCTTACAAGTAATGACTTCTTCAGTTTGGTGAAAATAAATGAAACATTAATAATTACATCCCTGATGCCTAAAACAATTTACCTACCTTATCAATTTGCCTTTTGAGAAAATAGCTCTAGTGATTCCATGATTAACAAAAATGCTGCACACATGCAGGCAATTTTTGCCTCAACTTGTAGGTTACACTGTTAATTCCACATAGATTCTTCATTCTAAAATCATCCTACCCAAAGTTTTCTCATCTCTAATCAAGTATTCAAAATCAATCGAGCTCTGAAGCAGCACATTTTGTGACATGACAGTAATGTGTCTGCCATTACCAATCAGGTGAAACATCGTTGTAAGGCAGGCATTTCAAAGAGGGGATTTAAATATTAATGACCAAAGGTAGTAAAACATGTACACTTCCAACCTTTCTTTTCTTTGAAGGATCTAAAGAGGACATGAAATTCAGTTTTCTTCATAGGTAGTTATTTAAATTTCAAATTAACTGTTTTACATTGTTAAACTTTACATAAAATTAAGTATCATATAGCCACAGATTAATGACTTTAAAAGTTAAAAATAGTCCTTCTGTAATCTCTTTAATCTCAGTTCCCTTTAACCTTCTATGTACCATTTTTTCCATTTCACAAACTCTTCACTTTATCTACTTCTCCAGCTTTGTTATTCCTGAAAGTCTTTAATTTGAAGAAATAATTATATTGCTTTTGTTTTATGATTTTCTTTCAACTCTCCCCAAAATAAAATCAATAAGCAAGAAATTGTTAAACAATCATAAATTGCCTAACTTCAAAAAAATCTCAAAATGCATTCTACATCTTATATTTAAAAGATATTGTCCACATTATAGTGACCTTTGGATTAGGTTCAAACTAGCAGCTGTAATTATTTCATTTTTTTCCCGCTTTATTCCTATTCTTCTATATAGTTCTTTCAAATAGTTATTCCATCAAGTAAATAGTAATTATTTTACCTTTGGTTAAAAGAAGCCACACACAGAAAATATAAAAATATGACCTCAGGCTCGGTGCCAGTAGCACAGTGGTTACGGCTCCAGTCATATACACTGAGGTTGGCGGGTTCAAACTCAGCCCAGACCAACTAAACAACTGCAACAAAAACAGAAAAAAAAAAAAAAATAGCTGGGTGTTGTGGCAGGCACCTGTAGTCCCAGCTACTTGGAAGGCTGAGGCAAGAGAATTGGTTAAGCCCAATAGTTGGCTGTTGCTGTGAGCAGTGATGCCACAGCACTCTACCGAGGGCGACATTGTGAGACTCTGTCTCCAAAAAAAAAAGACCTCAGTTCTGAAAAATTTAAAAATAAGAATCATTGGATTTTTGAAGTCACAATTTAGTTACCCCAAGGAGAAAGAATAGTTGGAAGAGGACATGAAAAATGTTTCTAGGATTCTTCTAACCTTCTATACCTTGATTTATAGAGTGATGACATTATGTTTGTTTGTGAAAGTGTATTAGCTTTACCTGTAAGGTCTTAGGCACTTTGTTTTATGAGTATTTTAATGAAAAATTTAAGTAAATGTGATTAAGTGTTTAAAACTGCACTCAATTTCAATAGGTTGTCATAATCCTTATTCTTTCCTTTATACAAATCACATATTCACCAACATTTGCTTATGTTCTTTTTTTAATTATTATAAAATCATAGTTGTGTACATTAATGCTGTTTATCCACATACTTTCCACTGTAGAACTATTGAAGGTCCCACCATTTGGATAAAAATTTCCTATTCATTCTAGGACTAACTCATACCCCTTCTCCAAACATCTAAAACAAAAATATCTGTAGCATTTTGTCATTTGATCAAGTGATCTGTGCTAACTTGCAAATTCCTCTGAGCTAATGTGTTACATCTCCAAGTAGAATGGCTCTGTAACAGTTAGCAAAATTTTAATTTGAAATACATAGTAGACATTTAGTAAATACAAAATACATACTAAATGAATAGTTTATGTGTATCAATATTAAGACTCTAAATTGTTATCAAGTCTTTCTCAAAGTTATTTATTTATTGGAAAAGATGCACATACATCCATATATGCACATATACATACTGTATGTGTGTGCATATTATGTACAAATATTCAAGTCTTTTTTATAAAACAGTGAAATATTTGTATCTAACCTATGTACATTCTCTCATGTACTTTAAATCATCTCTATATTACTTATGATTCCCAGTGCAATGTAAACACTATGTAATACTTATACTCTCTTATTTTTAATATTTTGTATGGTTGTATTATCAATTTTTTTCATATATTTTGTACCCATGGTTGTTTGAATCCAAGAATGTGTTGCTTACAGATATGGAGGGCTGACTAAATATATCTTTTGAAATGTGTGTGGGAAGATAAGGGAGTTGGGAAACCTTAGCTTGAGGGAAACAATCTAGATATTTTACACTTTGTAAACTAATGAATTCTGATATTTTACTGTAAAAATATCTATAAATAATATATTAAAAAGTGGGTGTATTGGCTCAGCACCTGTAGCTTAAGCGGCTAAGGGGTCAGCCACATATAGCAGAGCTGGCAGGTTCGAATCCAGCCCAGGCCTGCCAAACAACAATGACCAACAACTACAACCAAAAAAAAATAGCCAGGCATTATGATGAGTGCCTGCTGGTTTGGGAGGCTGAGGCAAGAGTATCACTTAAGCCCAGGAACTGTGAGCTGTGATGCTACAGCATTCTACCCAGGGTGACAGCTTGAGGCTCTGTCTCAAAAAAAAAAAAAAAAAAGTGGGTGTGTCTGTACTTTAAAAAAAAAAAAAACTTAATTCACAATAAAAAGGCTCAGCCCACAGGCCAGGTTTTACCAAGCCTAAGATAAACATGGTGGGCCTATAAAATAAATTTTAATGAAAGTCATACAAAGTACATTCTTTTTTCACAGCAGATTAGAAATCAATCACAGTAAGATACATTTAAAGTCAAAATTATCAAGTACTTGAAAAAAACACATTTTCAAATAATCCATGGGTCATGGAAGAAAAACCAAAACCAGACATGGACAATACTAGAAAAGACCAATGTCTTTCATGAACCAAGATTCACATATCCTCAAGAAATATTAGCAAACTGAATCAAGTAAGCCATGAAAGGCTATTGTATAAGGATATGATGTTATTAAGAAATGCAAGATTAATTCAACATTCAGCAATGAATCGAAGTCATTCATGACCTTAACAGAACAAAGCAATCATCTTAACTGATGCAAGAAAAAACTATTTTTCTAACATTTAATGTATCTTTATAATTAAAAGTGATGAAAGGGAAAACCTCAGAAAACTAGGGCTAAAATAAATTGATGTTTTTTGTCAGATATATGATTTGCAAATATTTATTCCCAGTTTTCAGTCTGTCTTTTCATTATCTTCATGGTATCTTTCCAAACAGAAAGCTTTCAAGGAACCACTGAGAGACAACAAGGAACAGAAAAACACTAAACACAACGGAAACATCACTTGTGATGAGACTGACAACATTACCAAACAGACACAGCACTGATCCTTAGCCATGGAAGTCTCTGGAACCATTAAAGAGAACTTAGGGACAGCCCAGTCAGAGGGCTGCAACGCTGATGGCCACCACCCTCATGACATCATAGATGACATCGGTAGTGGTGCCATGGAATGCCCAGCTAGTTAAAAAGTACAAAGGAAATGGGATATGGGAGGGGGGAGGGTATTCAGGGGGAACTCACCTAATGTGCATGATGCAATAGTACATTTCAAAACTATTAAGAAATGAGTATAATTGTGATGGATGTGTTACTTAGTTCAATGTAAGCATTTCACATTGCATATCAAAGCAGTACCCTGAACCCCATAAATGCATCAATGTACAAAGCTATGATTTAATAAAAAACAATTTAAAAAAATGTTTCAATAAAAGATCATTTGACAACCCCCTCCCCCCCCAAAAAGAAAGAAATGCTAAATTGTGATGAAATCTTTGATTTATCAATTTGTTTCTTTGCTGTAGTACCCAAAAGATCTTTGGTCACAAAGATTTTCTCCTATGTTTTTGCTTTATACCAGGTTTTACTTTGATGTCTTTTATCAATAACTTTTGGAAAACTTTTGTTTTTAGTTTGCTAAGAAAAAATATATATATACAAATATATGTAATCAATAAACATAGGGTTAATCAAGTAATCTATTTCTTAAGTGAACTGTAGTAGTTTGTTTCTTTTCAGGATATTGTTTATCTAAGTTGTTCAATTCATTGTCATAAAGTGGCTAATATTCCTTTCTTATTCATTTACTATCTGCAGTGTTAATACTGCTGTCATATTTCTCAGTCTCAATATGGCTAATTTGTATTTTCACTGATCAGTCTTTCTGAAAGTATGTCAATTTTATTTAATTTTTTTAAAGCTTTGGCTATAACTGCTTTTCTCAATTATTTTTCAATTTTCCAATTAATTTACTCCTGCTCTGAAATTTATTTATTTATTCTGATTGCTTCAAATTTAATTTGCTATTCTAAGTTTTTAAGCAAGAAGCTGAGGCCCTTTCATGCTTTTTAATATAGTTATTTATTGTTGTAAACCTGTCTCTGAACACTGTTTTAACATCAAACACATGTGATATATTGTGGTTTTATTTTCATTCAATTCAAAATAATGTTTAATTTTCCTTTATTTCTTGACTTCTGGGTTATATAAAAGAGTATTATTTAATTACCAAATACACGGGCATTCCTCAGAGATTTATTTCTTGTTATTAATCCATGGTAATCAAAAATACTTCACATCTTGAATCTTTTAAAGTTAGAATTTTATGTCTGTCTCAAGTTTTTTTTTTTTGGAGCCAGAGCCTCAAGCTATCCCCCTGGGTAGAGTGCCATGGCATCACAGCTCATAGCAACCTCCAACTCCTGGGCTCAAGCGAGTCTCCTGCCTCCGCCTCCCAAGTAGCTGGGACTACAGGCGCCCGCCACAACGCCCGGCCAT
>CAUYQV010109834.1:0-45201 GCA_963574575.1 Galagoides demidoff
TACTATGAAACTAATTTTATAACCCAATTTTAGCCCAAGAATATGCGGAGAGGGGAGAGGGAGGGGAGGGGAGGGGGGAGGATGGATGGTGATTGGCGGGATCACATCTATGGTTCATCCTATAAGGGTACATGTGAATCTCTCTAAATGTAGAATATAAATGTCTTAACACAATAACGAAGAAAAAGACATGAAGGCTATGTTAACCAGTTGGATGAAAGTATTTCAAATTATATACAGCAACAGTACACTGTACCTCATGATAGTATTAATGTACACTGCTATGATTTAAAAAAAATTTTAAGAAATGGAAATGCAGTCCCAGTGAAGAATATGGAAAAGACAAATTTTGAAAATGTGGACAGAAATCAAAGAAAACTTCAAGGTTAGTGAGGATTAAATTGTGACACAGGGTAGGAGGAGGGAGATTAATAAAAGGAACACATTGCTCAAGTTATAAATCAGTTTTAGCTATGTCATTGGAAAATATGTTGTCCATCTAGTCCTTCTTAAGATACAAACAATGAACCGTGTTCCCTGGAGCCTTCCAGAGAATATACTAACATTGGCAGCCAAACAAGCCCTAATACCAACCACAGAAGACAAAGCGGTAGTAAATCCCCATGAAGAAGATATTCGTGTTTGGTTAGAAGTTTGCTTTCACTTATGAAAAAGAAGGGCAAACCTTCCCCAAACTTCTGAGATCCAAAAAGTATTCGCCACATGTATCTGTTCATGGAGCCAAATAACATCTGAAATTTTAATCCACGTCTCTAATTACTTTGACATTTACTAAATAGTAAATGTTAAAGCTTTAGGAGCAATTTAACCAGATCGTTAACAACCCAACAAAGAGATACTTGAAGCTAGTGAGTGTTCAAAGTGAAAAGAAAAAAAAAAAATCAAGGAAACTATCAAACTAGAAACTGTTCATTAGATAGAAATTACCTCATGGGCTGACCTAAAGGTAAGAAATCAGTATGATTTAACATTATGATTTACCCAGTGCTTGACTGCTGACCTTGCTTATAATCTAGGTGCCATGGTTGTAGGATATAAATGTGAGGTGGAAGCACCTATTTATTATTCTAATTTACTTAATTTTTCATAAACCACCACCAACAAAAAAATGCTCTTTTATGGTTCCCTCACTTTGACTCTTGTTTGCTAGCAGTAGACCCAGAGGATACCACTTTGGTGAGATATTTGGTGTTGTCATAGAGCAAGTACGAGCATTTCTTTATGCATTTCACCACCAATGCCTTCATCCTCTGGATAGAGTGATCCAGGTGAACCCATGTCTGAAGATCGAAGTTCTTAACTCCTTAAAAAAATATGCAGAACTTTGGTTCTGTCAATATGTATTCAGTTTTTCTGAGAAAAGATATCGTTGGTCATCACATTGACATTAAAAGGATAAGAAAGGCCATCCGTTAATTTAACAATGTAGTAATTTTAATATATAAACACTAGATTTTATGATTAGGAAAGTGAATAAGACACAGTAATTCCCTTAAGTAGTTCTCAGTCCACTGGGGAAAATAAACCTAAGCCAATTCAAAAATCCATTCTGTACTACAGTGTAAAGAGACACACAGAGCTATGGCTCCAGGGAATTATAAATAGGAAAGTAACAAGATTGAAGTTTCTTCCTGAAATTGTCAGAAATGGCACTTGGGGACCAAACTTAGGATGCCAAGAAAGGATAGTTAAAATAAGTCAACAGTTAAAGTAAATACAAATGTGTATGAATCTGCATGTCTGGGGTAGGCAGTAATTGGGTTTTGCCGGGCGTTATTTTAAGCAATTATTTTTTAAGAGCCTGCCATGCTGAGTTTATTTCTCATCTTGCCTACATATCTGGAAAGATGCTAGGAACCTCTGCCATAGCTAATTTAAACAAACAGCTCTTATTCTAGCATGATGAGTGGTGCGACAAGTAATATCTCCCTCTTCTTTGCTAGATTCTGCCACAGCGTAATGAGAGAAGATGTCAAAAATCCTACCAGATAGATATGTTCCCTAATTGTTATAAGGACGCTAGAAGGGCAGGGATGGCAAATAACAAAACATAAGGCAGTTAAAAAAAAAAAAACAAAAAACCGGATTCAGAACATAGTTTGTGGATTAAATGGATAAAGTTGTCTTTTTTAAAACTAATCAAGCACATGTCCACTTTTAGGAAAGATAAGAGTCAAAAGAAGCAAATAAACTCTCTTCCATGTTTATCTCCCCTGACCTAGAGAAAATTTGTTGACCTGCTGATTTAAATGTATTCTTGAACAAAACCCTTTAGGAAACCCCAATGAGGGCAGTTCAAAGAGAGTCAATTAGATATTCCAACCTTAGGAAATGCTGAGTTCTTAAAAAATAGCCAGCATCCATGTGTTGTACTACTATAAAGACTTGTTGACTAATTTTCAGCCTAGTGTATAGCAAGAAAATGCTGGTAAGATTACATGCACACACACACACACACACACACAAAGGAGTGTGCAAAAATCATGGAAACCTAGATGATCTGATTTTTGCAAAAGTTGCCTGTGCAACAAGGTGAGCATGGTTTATTAGGGGTGTACCTCTGGACCCAGGGCATCACCTGTGCACATATGTGTACAAAACAGAGATGGAGCACATGGTCTACGGGATACAGGAAAAGCATTCTAGAGATGACTGCACAGAGCTGGCTCCATGGTTCCAGCTGATCAGCAGGGATAAATAAATTGTTTACCATTTCTTTGTTTCTAACCCCCAAGGTGGTTGAGATTTATTGAACAGAACACACAGCAAAAGCAGAGTCAGCAAGAATGTAGCTGATGTGTATATTTAACGGCAGCTTGTAGAGAGAGTGGTGCTTTTTGTCTTGCCAGAGAGCTGGGGGTGCTGAGCAAGCTGGTGAGGTTCCCCTGGAGAGGAAGGTGGGTTGGGAGGAGAAAGTGGGAAAATAATGACGGGGAGAATCCCTCTGGGCGTGTATTTGAAAGGAAACAAGTAAAAGTATACACTTGCCTGCCAAATTGTGGAAGGCAGAGCCAACTTCAGGAAGCACTGTCGATCCACTTCCAAATTTTAAAGAATGCATTAAATTTAGAACTTATCTGTAAGGAGATTTAGGGAAGTATACAAGAGAAATAAGAAATAGAGCCACAGTCAGGTAGTTTTCAAGTCCAGGAGTCATGGAGTGGTGAAAAGATCACAGGCTTTGGAGAGAGACACCTGGGTCAATTTTTTAAGTCTGTCACATAGTAAATGGAACTACGGACACTGGCCAAGGGGGTTTGTATCAACAGCTAATACATTTTGGGTACTTCTTAGGTCTTAGGTATTGGGATTTGATGCAGGGTTTTATTTAATTCTCCCTATGGCCTCATTATACCAATGAATTTGGAGATTTAAGTATCTTGTCTGGATGACACGGCCAATAAAGAATGAAGTCAGGATTTTAACTCAGATCTGTAAGACTACTGATTTGCATTCCAGTTATGTGAAATAGAGATGCTATTACTACCTTCCCAGGGGTGTGGGTTAACATAGTGGCACTTAGTAACTAGTTTTCTCTCACCCTGACGGTACCCATTTGCTTGGTCAATGATGAGAGTATGCCACCGCGATGTGCACGTCATTGGGCCCTGAAGGTTGGGTTCTTAGAATTGGTCTATTTTGCCCCAAAGAGAGAATGGCCTTAACCTGGAGGGAATAACTACCCTTTGCTGGTGTCAGTCACCATGCTCGGCCTCCAGGAGCCCTTTCTTTCTTCTGCCTGTGCCTGTTCCACAGGGAATCTCATCCAGTCCCTCGACTTCGAAGACCACCTCTACTCTGGAAACTTTCAAGTCCACATTCCCAGTCCGGAGCTTTCTTCAGAACTCCAGGCTTGACATCTGCATTTGTGTGTCTCATAGGTGTTTTTACACTTGGCACATCCAAAACAGAACTTGTGCTTTTTCACCCCAAACCCACTCCTCATCCTATTATTATCTCAGTCCATGGCATGATCACCCAAGGCTGAAGCCCCAAACCTACAGGTTGTTCTTAATTTCCTCTCCCTTCTTACCTGCACCCCAATTAGTCTATTTGTAAATTTTATTGACTTTACTTATATACCAATTCCATTCACTTCTATGTACTTACCGTGACCTTACACGGAATTGCCATCACCTCACACCTGGAGTCCTGTATCAATTCAGACTGGACTCTAGCTTCCATTTTACAATCCAATATTCACACAGCCAGTGGCATAAGCTTTATAAAGTATAGATAAAATCATGCTCTCCTCTTATTTAAAGCCCTCCAATGATTTTCCTTTGCACTTGGAAAAAATTCAAATTGGTTCCATTGGTTTCCTGCAGGGGGCCATGAGCTCTCCTCTGCCCACACGTCCCGCTACAACCCTTTCCTACTGCACTCCAGACATGCTGGCCTGTCCACCCCTCAGGCCAGCCAGGCACGTAACTCTCTTGCAGGTTTGTACTTGTTTGTGTTCCCTCTGCCTAGAATTTCCCTACCTTCTTTTCTCCCCATAGCAGGATCTTTCTTGCTATTCAGGTCTCAGGTCCATCATCACTTCCTCAAGGGAACAGTCCCTGACACTTCGCTGACTCTCTCTCACTGTGCTTTAAACTCATCACATTGGTACTTTTCAGTATCTGAGGTTTTTCTGTTTGATTGTTTTCTTATTTACCGATTCACATATTATTCTCTTATTTCTACCACACACCCTCTAGACCCACCCTGTCAATATGGTATCTATTGCTAACACATAGCTATTTCAATTCAATTAATTAAAATTAAATGATGTTAAAAATTCAGTTTCTGTATGATACTAGTCACATTTCAAATGCTGGATACCTACATATGGCTGGCAGCTACTGTATTGAACAATGCAGACCTAGATGATTTTAGAATTCTGTTGGACAGTGCCACTCTACACTATAGCTTCATGAGAACAGAGGCCCCAGGCAGCACCTGGTGGATAGTATGTTCTCAGAAATATTTGCTGAGTAGATGAATGACAGGTGAACAAATGGCATGTATAAAGAAAAGGATAATTTTTCAGGAGGAAACAGTACTTGGAGGTATCACAAAAACATAAGTTGTTGACTTATAATGGTTCTGCTTGAGGATCACTCTGAAAATGTAAATTAATCTGCCCAGAGGGACCAGGAGAAGTCAGCACTGATATTTGTAATGTAGAAGAAGCCCTGCTTCACAAAGAAGCTGTCAGCAAAGCAAATTAGCTGGCCCTGCTTCCTACACAACTGAGTACAAAACAAGCATTTGGGCCAACTCAAAATTTACTTTTTTATGTAATACATGTGGACAGTAGCAGAGTCCATAAAGGCCCACAGTGTGCTGGACACAATAGCACAGACGGTACAGGGGCTCCTAGACTTACAACCCCTAAGAGAAAGACACTTGTAAATAAACAGCCGTGATGCCCTGTGTCCAGGCAGGGTGTACAGGAGTGGAGCAAAGAAATGAGTGATTGTCCTGAGCCTGAAAAAGACAAAGAGTCAATATGTCAGGGTGTCCCAGGAAAGTGACCTTGAGTGGGTCTCAAAGAATGAGTAAGACTTACTAGCAGCAAATTAAAGAAAGACATGTTTGTCAGAGAGAACAGTATGCCTAGAACATAAAAAAGCTGAGATGGCTCAGTGCCCCTGGGAACTTAAAACAGATGGGATGCAGGGTACAAGGATGTACAGAGCAGTGATGAGGCGGCTGCGGAGACATGGAGATTACAGGAGGCTTTCTCTGGGCCACAGAGGACTGGGATGCTACTTGAAGGGTAACTTGGAGCCACTCAGGAAATTCAAGTTAAGGAAGTAAGATAAAGAGAGTTTTATTTTTAAAAAATCCTTCTAGATCACATGTTCTTAATTCTTCATGTGTGCCAAGGAACTCTTTTGCAGTCCAGGAAAACCTGTGGATCCCTTCTCAGGACTTTTTAAAAAATAGATACAGACAATTTTGAAGGAGACCAATTACATTGGAATCCAGTTATCAGACTGGAAAAAAAAAGTTATGATACAGCAATACATGTGCTTCTTGACTAATGCATCAAAGTACAAGATCTTTTAGCAGGTCTAGTAACTATCATAAATTTGCGTGGTGCTGAGTATAGATGATATTTGGGGAAATTTGCTGCAACTATAATGGTGTATAAATACATCTGTGATTTTGTTTAGTGACAATGCCACAGTTACTGCTAATAATACTGAGGTTCAATGTGCCCATTCAGGATAGCTGGAAACACTCAAGGTCAATCAGAAAATTAAGACAGATTTTTTTTCCTCAGTCTTTAGGGATCACTGAATTCTAGTGGATCTAGATTAAAAGCCCTATTCTAGCAAGTGTGGAGAATAAAGTTGGTGGTGTGAAAGAATGGTGGCTGACTTTGTGAGACTGAAGATCAGGGAAGCAGTTAGAAATACCATGCCATGGTTCAGATGACAGACCAGGAGGCCATAAGGGAGCGCTCTCTTTAAACCCAACGCAGCACGTATTAACTTTAAAAATAGGTCATTAAAAATTTATTCAGCTTGGTTTAAGCGTTCCACATTGTATATCAAATCAGGACATTGTACCCCATAAATATACACTGTTATGATTTAATAAAAAATAATTATTGGTACATAGTACCAATAGAAAGGATTCATTGCAAGTTTCCTGTAAATAGGTACTCCCTTTACTTTAGAAAATATGTTGGTAATTTAACTTTTATAACTTTGAGATGTGCAAGCTTCAGAAACACAGTGTATCAGGAGAGATACAGTTGTGCTGTGGTATTTTCAAAACCCATTTGGAACACGGCAAGAAGAAAACTGAGCAGATCTAAAATCTGGTCTTCTGGGGCGGGGGGGAGGAGTCTCTGTTGTGCATTTTATGCCTTTATTTTGTTTTTCATGTGTGCACGCATGCACAGACATACAACACGCACACGCGTTGTTTAAAATCATGACATCCCTGACAGAAACAAATAGCCTGGGACTGAGAGAAGTGAATTTTGCCCTCTTTCCTTTTAACACAAACATTTCAAGCACAGGGTGTTTTGGACCCAAGCACATCTTATAAAGGATCAGGGGTTCAGGGAATCACCTTTTAAGACCTATTTATCTCATAACTTGAACTGAAAGCTTCTATCTTGTTATAAACTCTTAAACTGTACTGTCTGTTTTATGGCCCCTTGTTGAATTTTCAAGGCTCTAGGCAGAAGTTGTAAAGTAGGATCTCTCATTTTTCATTTTTACCGCCCATAGCAGTGGTGAGGGAGAAGAAATGTTCGGGGAGGGAAATGTGTGGATTGTGGATTCAGTTACTGGTTTTTAGGTGTTCTGCTGTTTCCTGCCTGTGTTGTTTGCTTCTCCATGCGCAGACAGCATTGTTTGACATGAGGGTCCTGCACCTGCTGAATCCCCTAGTTTGCATGCAGCAGGGTTTTGAACTCAGAGAAACAATGCATCTCATCCTAGGATAGAATAAAACACAACTTGAAAGTCAGAATTTCTGGGTTCTGAACTCTTGCACTTGTTAGCTATGTGATTTGGGGCAAGTTATTTCAATACTCTGTAGTTTCCTCACTGTATACAAGGAACAGACCAAAGTTTACCTTTCTTGGAGAAATGCTGTAACAGTTAAACATATTAATACATATGTGTGCACACAACAAGGTCTGGCATATGAGTAAGTGCTTAATAAACATTAGATGTTGTTATTACTTTTCCTGGAAAATGCTCTCATGGTTCCACACAAAGATTCCTATAAACATTTGCTTTAGGATATAAAAAGAGATGATCACACTTCTAGTAGCACTAACTTTGTTGAGCCTAAAGATATGATTTATTTTTATTTGAAATGCATTAGAAGATAAAATTGAAGTGAATGTCCAAGTTCCTAAATAGTCCAAAGCATTTGGGATTTACTTCAAACATATAAAGCTTACTGTTCCTTTTTCAAAGAAAATCTTGATCTTGGTCCAAGTCAGAAGGGCAAAAAGTGCTAACATCCTTACTCTGCTTCCCTGCCTGCCCCAAACCACATAGAGAGACTAAGCAAATGAAAAGTCAACCAGAGTAATACGAGAGAAAGCTCTTCACAGTTGTAAACCTTTGGGGACTGCTGTTTCGTCAAGTTAAGAGTTTAGTTGCTGTCGCTTCTACATTTTTAGCTAAGCTGGTGAGCAACATGGGAAGATGGTTCCACTGTAGAGCATTTATTACAAACTAAAGGAGATGGAGTGAGAGAGGCGTGCATTTCTGTGGACCTTGGTGATATGTCAAAATAGTGGATGTGCTATTTTTCCTTCCATTTGTCCCTTGGAAGACAAGTACTGTCAATTCTTATTTATGATATAGACACAAGCTTAGGTGTGTCGTGTAAAAAGCAAGAAGAGAATTCTTTTTAAATAATACTACTCTTTAAAAGTATAAACATACAATTTTATTATATATGCATATATGTAGTTATATAATATGTAATATAAATATGGTGCTCTACTGCCACCTAATAAATTATCACAAACTTCGAGACACATTTATTATCTTATAGTTCTGTGGTCAGAAGTCTGGTACAGCATGACTGGGTTCTGTTTAGGGTATTGCAGAGTTGAAATCAAGATGTCAGCTAGCTGCATACTCATCTGGAGGCTCCACCAGGGAAAGATCTCTCTCTGAGCAATTTCAAAGTATTTACTTCTGTGTATTTATAGAAAAGAGGTCCCCTTGTGTTGCTGGCTGTCAGTTAGTGACTGATCTTAGCAGCTGAAGGCCACTCTTAGGTCCTTGCCATGTGGCCCCCAACGGCAGTTCTGACATGATGCTGGCTCCCTTCCAGACTTGCACGAGCATCTCTCTCTGACCTCCTCTTGTGCAACCAGCAAGAGAAAACTGCTTTTACAGGGCTCACATGATTAGGTCAGTCCTTCCAGAATAATCTTCCTATTTTAAAATCAACTGGCTTAGGACTTTAAGTACAGAGGCAAAATTCCTTCACAGCAGTACCACAATTTGTGTTTAATCCAATAATCTGTGTCCTGGAATCTTGGAGGACCATCTTAAAGTTCTGCTTACTAGTATGAAAGGTATATAGGGTGCCCTTAACCAGAATATTCAGGGAAAAGAGAATGGTTGAGAACTGATTGTCTTGGGTTTCTATTCTGGACTAGCTGCTGTTAGAAACTTCACATTGTGTAGTGTTACTATGCTCCTAACAGCCCTTCTATTGCACAGATGAGGTATTGAAGGCTCAGAAACTTCAAGTAAAGTATCTTAGGTCACACTGCTGAAAAAATGACAAAGCGAGATTTCAAACTTAAGGCTGGATTCAAAGTCTGTGTACTTTGTTTCACACCAGTGGTTCTCAAACATGGGGATATATGTGAATCAGTAGGGAGTTTATTAAACCTGTCAATTTTTAGAATCAATGTCCTTTGAAACATTCTGATTCAGTAAGTCATGACCTGGGAATCTCTATTTAAGAAATCTTTATCAACAGCAATGTTTCCCAGAAATTCCAAAGAATCTCAGTGGCACACATAAGCTGCCTACTTTGAAAACAGATATTTTAATACCAAAAAATTAGTAGAACATAATTACAGAATAAAAGATTTTCTGTCATGTTCTTATTTCTCTCACTTCTCTATGGAATGATAATAAATTTGCATAGAGTGCACTAAGCCCAGGTCTGGCAATTGTGAACCACTCTTCTATGCTGTAGTTGGAATGTTTTTTAATTATTTACATAACATGCATGAAAACATTTCACATAATTTTTATATGTGAATATTTTAATATAGTGTTAAAATTTTGCAGACTCCAAGGACATTCCAGAATTCAATATAATTAATCTTTGTTCTGCTGATGTACAGAAGTACTAATTAATGGGTAGTTTTGGTTGACAGATTATGAGATATTATCTTGTGGTATGTATATTACTATATTCTCACAATGATAATGACAGAAAGAACCTCTTTGATCTTGTTTTCCTAAGTTCTATTCAGAGAGCTTTCATCATTTATAGAACACAATTTAACTAATGTGTGCATGATTTTATTGAAATATAACTACATATTTTGTAAATATTTTGATTCATTAGTGGCAATTATTGTATCACATATAATTTTGATGAAGGCATGTTTTATCACTGACATTGTTTAGAATTGCCAGAGTCTAATAACAATAAAAAGCAGAATGAATTCTTATCAGCTTTATTGTTTTTTAAAATTCTTTCCCCCATCTTGCTTTGGTATACCTGGGTATGAAGCGTAGCCATTCTAGTGGCTCATTGTTTCTCTAAGTGCATGGTTCTATGGGTCTTCTTTTGTTAAGATTTATTATACTCTGCCTGCAATATTAAAAGTATAGTATGTTTCTCTTCCTCTGTTAGACTACAAATTCCTTGAATGCAGGAATTATATCTACTCCATTTTCATACCTCCCAAAAGCACTGTCTACCACAGTGCTTTGTAAAGTCGCTTCTCAGAAAATACTTGTCTGTTGAGCTGAAATTGGCAACAAGTACTTTTGATAGATTTCTAAAACAAATTTCACTTTTTAAAAGTGTGGTGCTGAATTATACTGCTTTTGGCTATATGTGATAGAATAAATTCCTAGCTAAAAATGTCTCAGTCAACACAAAGATTTTGTTACCTTCGTTGTTACATACAAAATGTGTAAATATACCTCCTCAGGGTGGAATTGAAGTCTCAGTGGTTCCAGAGCACTGGATCACCTTCTTTAGAATTCTCTTGGCTTCTTCCTCATGGTCCCAAAATAGCTGCAGTAGTTCCATATGTCATACAATCACATCAAACATACCTAGCAGAAAGGGAGGAAGGAAAGATCCCCTCCTTACTCATTTTCCTTTAAGAAGAAAATTGTTTCTCAGACACCCTGCAGAAGAGGTCTCCTTAATTTCATCAGCACCGGATCCCAGGATTACCTTTGACATTTTTAGCCAAAGGGATATGGATATCTGATACGGACTCCAACACCCTCTCCTACAGTACAATGGTGGTAACCCCTGTGGATAGTAATGGCATAATCAGGCTTTGTGTTATCATGTCTTTTTCTTTCATTTCTCCCTTCTGTTTGTTTGGTACTCCATGCTATTTGCTGGAGTATTATTTATATCTGAATCTTAAAAGTGTACTTAGTTTGAGATAACCCAACAACCGAAAGCTAGAATTTAGGACAGAGATTCAGGAAACTCTGAATGACTGTATGATCTGTGAAGGAAATAATTTGTAGATGGTACGTTACTTTTCTATTGCTGCTGTGACAAATGACCACAAACTTAGTCACTTAACATAAATTTGTTCTCTTCAAATTCTGGAAGTCAGAAGTCTAAAAAAGTCTTAAGTGGCTAAAGTTAAGGTGTTTGTGGAGCTGGTTCCTTCTGGAGGTTCCAGAGGAGAAGCTATTCCTCGCTCCCCCCAGCTCTCGTGGGCCAGCATTCCTTGTCACATAACTTTTTCCATTGTATACAGTCTTTATGAATACCTGTCTTCTAGTCACTGGCCCATTTTCCCTACTAATCCCAGTAGCTTAGATTTTAATGGGTCCAGTTAGAACTACTATAAAATTGTATCTTGAGGGCATGGGAAGATAGCCCCTTTAAACTTTGTCAGGTAGAGAATGATTAAGAAAAAGTGCTTAGAAGCTGTCAAGGTCCCCATTTTTTTCTTAAATGAATCTTCTCTCTCTCTTTCTCTCTCTCTCTATACACACACACACACACACACACACACACACACACACACACACACATTAAAGGAAAGACTCCCATTATTCCAACACAGCAAGGCTTCAAATTATAGGACACTTCATTAATTTAAATTTGATGCTATTGGCAAAAAGACCTTTCAAACTGGTAGTGCTTTTAACACTCTCAGAAAACAAGTATGGGTAGTGGCTGTTGTATAAGTGGGCAATGATTGTGTTTGCCTTAGATAAATCTCTCCTCCTCACGTTTATGGTAAGTAACCAAAGTTAAAACAAAATTAAAGTAGCTTGTTTAAAATTACACAAAATATAAATAAAATAAACAATGTGCTTCCAGAGCTCACTTTCTGATTAGCATGTTGCGTTGTCTCCTTATCTTCTGGTTTACACAATTGAACTGAGAGAGGCTGAATAAATACACAATGAACCAGAGCCAGAGTATATGTAAAAATACTCTGACTCATAATCTGCAGCAGCCAGCCCAGGAAGCCAATCTACTACAATAGTAACCAGACCAGGAAGTCAAACTACTGTCTCTAACATCAACTCCAGGAAGCCAAACAATAATCTTATAACAATAGGCTCCAAACAGCTATTATTTGGTTAATAACTGGCAGTTTCTCTAAGTTTTGCCCCCATTTCCAACATAGGACCAACTGGTAAAAGCCAAATACTGGCCTAACCAATAACATAGGACATCTGCTTTTAGTTAGCTTGTCTATAGCTTCTGGCTTCCAACAACTTCCCCTTCAGGGGATACCTAAAGCCTTTCTTTATTGTTTCTTTCTTTCTTTCTTTCTTTTATTTTTTAAATTATAAAGCTTTCTTGCCTCTATTGGCCTATGAGTCTCTGCCAAACATGAGTGATAGTGGCTGACTCCCTTGCTGAATTAATAACCTTTAGTTATTCTTATCTGTATGGCCTGTGTTTATTTCCCTAGAGGTATCTTGTATGACAGAGCAAGTGCTAGAACAAGAGAAAAATGGATCTTGACTGAGATGTGATTGTTACTTTTGAGGGATTCCAAAACACACAGTAAGTAGGTACTTAGAAATATTGGTCTGAAGGGTCAAATCTGTGAAGGGTGGATAGAGTTGCCTGGGGAGAGGACAAAGGGAGCAGTTAGGAGGTGTTAGAACTGATCTTGGAGGAACTCCTGTATCTAATGGCTGGGTTGAGCAGCACAGCATCAGCCTACACAAGAGTGTGAAGAGAGGTCAGGGGATAGGAGAAGCAATAGAGTAGCGGGGTCATGGACACCAAGGCAGGAGAGGCTACAGGAGGAGGAAGTGATCCACAGTGGTGACTTAGATCCAGGCTGCTGAGATGGCATGGGTTCCAGACTCATGGACGTTGAGCAGGAAGAGCAATGAGGAAAGGAAGGTGTAAGATGTAGACAATGTTCAGCAAATTTGTCTGTGAAGAGAAGGGATGAAAACGTGCAGGGAGATGGAGTAGGATGTGCAGACAAGAGAGTCTCACTTAAGAGATGACTAACCTCTGTGCATGTGTAAGTGTTGACAGGAAGGATGCATTTGAAAGGGGCTAGTTGATTACCTGGGAAAGGAAAGTGGGTAATCCCATCTCAGGTTCCTGAGGAGACCGGAGGGAAGGGACTTAGTGCTGAAAGACGGCTGTTTTAACCTGAGAAGGGAGAAGACGAGGACTGTGGATTTACTATTTTCAGGAGGGTTCCTTTGGGAAGCTTTGGTATTCTGAGAGATATGAAGTGAGATTGGAAATGTTTCATTTTGGTCACTATTAGGAGATGTCATGGACCTGGGAAATAATGAAAGATTATCAGAATTGAGGACCCATTTGGGGTTTAGAATATTGAATTTATTATTATAAGAGATCAGTAAATTAACCTAAGAATGTGGGTTGTACATAATAATTGACTTGGAGAAAAAAATCCACTTGTGACTCAAGGGGAAAAGAAAACATTCATGATGAGGTAAAATTATTTACAGGGAATGGATGGGAAAGGTATAACTTAGGATCAAAATTTGATGAGGATTAGGTGGAAATAGACCCAGTCCTTCAGAGATTGCAAAGGAGCAGGAAGTTCTGGAAGGTTTGCTTGAGTTACATCAGTATAGCAAGGCATTTTAGAAGACATCTGCTCAGGAACATTTTATAAACCTCCTAAGAACAACTTTGATCCTTTATTGAATGGAGTCCAATTTGTTTGGGATACTATAAAGATAATTATTTTCTAAGATCGGGATTCATCTATGTTTTTCTACTGCTTTCTTGAAAGTTCTATTCTGTGTGTCTTAGAAATATGGGCTTCAAAATGTTATGAAAGGAAAGATGTTATTATCCTTGCATAATGATAATTATTAGCATTAATTGAGTACTTAGAATGAACCAGACTCTGTGCCATTTGCTTACATTACCTCATTTCATCCTCTCAAGACCCATCCAATTTAGGTACTATCATCATCCCCACATTATAGGCAAGGAAACAAAGATGTATAGAGGCCAGGGGACTAAAGGAGCCTCTGCTAGAAAGTGAGGGAGCCCAGGACCAGGATCTAAGACCTTTTCAGGCAGCACAGTAATGTCAGCAGAGGTGGTCTTCAAGACTTCGTTTTGTAACTGTCTGCCTTTAGGCTCAGACCTTGTTTGATACTCTCACTTCCCCCAGATGATACATCTTCTAGTTCCTTTCCAACTGACGCAATAAAACAATCTTTGCTAATGGGTTAATCATGTACTCCCAGACATTGCATTCATTATTTATTTGGAAATGCTCTATGCTCGGGAGGTCGTGGCCTAAATCAAAGGGATAGCTCTAATAGTGCTTTTACTCTCCCATTTCCTAGCTATTCTGCACTATAAAACTGCAGAAGAAGTAAACAATGCTGTTTTCATGTACTATGGCTCTAAACTCCAGACTCCTAAAGCTCTGAGCCAAATCACATGGTCATCTTGCCCAGTGGAAGTGAATAGGTCTGTTGGGATGGGGAAACAGAGAATTGACCAGAATCTGAATCTACTAAAGCTTATGCTAGGTGGGGCACAGTGGCTCATTCCAGTAATCCTAACACTCTGAGGCTGAGGCAAGTAGATCCTTTGAGCCCAGTATTCATGACCAGCCTGAGCAAGAGTGATGCCCCATCTCTACTAAAAATAGAAAAAAAAAAAAAAAACTAGCCAGGTATTGTGATGGGCACCTGTAGTCCCAGCTACTTGGGAGGCTGAGGCAAAAGGAACTTCTGAGCCCAAGAGTTTGAGTTTGAGGTTGCTGTGAGCTGTGACACCACATCACTCTGCCCAGAGTGACATAGTAAGACTCTGTCTCAATTAAAAAACAAACAAACAAACAAAAAAACTCATGCTAGTTAGAAATCAATCACTCTGGTATCAGTCAAGCTTTCCTCACCTGGGGGAAAGACAGTCTGAGTGCATGAGTATATGCGTGCTCACATCGTGTATTGAAATTGCTTTCAATTTCTTGAAGCAAGTAAATATAATGCATTTCCTGTGTACCAATACCTAGAAGATTAAAAAGGAAGAGCAGAGTCCATCATTTAAGCAAAAGCAGCACAAAGATCTGGTTTCCACTTTTAAGAAAATAGCTTAGTTGATTTGGAATCACTTCTGTCCCCTTTACTGAGAGAGCTCCAAGGTAAAGTAGTTGACAGAGGTATGCGTTGGCAGGGCCAGGATGCTACTGAACAAACATGGTGGGGATGGGAGGAAAAGGACTTGGAAACAAGAGGACTGAGTACAGAGATGAGGGAATCAGTCAGATTGGACAGACTGTGGTGAAATAACAAGGAGCAGATGCCTCAGAACCCGGGAGCAGCCCCTAGAAGTGAGCAGGAGGAGCAGGGAACCTGAACACCTACACACAGCTGGCATGGACCCGCTCCGCACAGCAGAAACGAGGGAAAACCACGTCAAAAACCTTCCCGGAAAAGGACAGGACAGGACAGTAGGAACGCTCCCAGCCTGCCTCCTTCATCTCACACTGCTGCTCCCTGTGCTCCTCCCACCCCTCGGCCATCACGGAAATCTCCCTTATTGCCCTACAAAGATCTCTAGATTCCAGTTCCTGCAGAAAACCTTTCCTGGCTAAGTGAAGAGTGGTGATGCTGACCTCAGCCTGCCTCCCAGGGCACACCACACGCCTGACTCAGGTTATCCTCAGTGTAAATATTCCACAACCAGGGCGCTCAGCACAGCATTAGTGCTACGCTCAGTGTGCTCTATGTATGGGTGAGTGTGTGAGTGCACAGGGGCGCGTGCATGCACATGCATGTGCTATGGACTGAATTGTTCCTTCCACAATTCATGCATTGAAACCCTAACCTCCAGGGTAACTGTATCTGGAGGTAGGCTCTTTAAGAAGTAATTAAGGCTAATGAGTTCGTTAGGGTGGGATCCTGATCCAATAGAGACTGTGGCCCTCTCCTCCCCTTTTCCACGTTTTAATGATATAGCCAGAAGGTGGCCCATCCATAAGCCAAGGAAAAATGCTCTCACCAAAACCAAACTCTGCCAGAACCTTGCTCTTAGACTTTTCAACTTCCAGAACTGTAATAAAATAAATTTCTGTTGTTTAAGCCACCCAGTCTACAATATTTAATTACAGAAGCCTGAACAGACTACAACAGTTTGTCTGGGTGGTGGGCGGTGGCAGTTGAAGAGTGTTGGTTGAATTTAGGTCACCCGTGTGTGAGTAAAACTCCCACAAGACAAGGACTGGCAACGTACCTCACTTTACCAAGAAACACACTATTTATATAAGCCGAGAGTCTACTCAATACCAGTCAATTCTGCTGCTGCTTTTAACTTTGAGGTGACAAATGTCTTCTGCCTATTTTGCTATTATCTACCCTCTCCCCTTCATGTTCTCCTCTGCCTCCCCTAAACATCCATCTCCAGAAACCAGGACCTCAGATATAGCAAAACTCTGTATTATTCAAGACAAGATTGGGGTAAAGTTAGATAACAACTTGGAAAGTTGAAAAGTTAAGCCAATTAGGCAAGAATCTCCCATACACTTTAGCATTGCTATTATAGTAAAGCAGTAGCCAATTGTGTGCATTTTTAGGTATGTAACTCATCAGATAAATTATTTCTTTCCCTGTATTTTAATTCATGTATTGAAAATTCTAAAAGCCTGAAAGTAATTAGTTGTTGCTAACAAGGAGAATGAGGGACAATGGCTCATGCTCTAGCTGGGAACAGCACACCCACACTCCCCAACTTGTATCAAGGAATCCTTCCCCTGACTCAGAGAGCATCCCCTATGAAGGGTGGGGAGTGAATGTATCCCTACAGACTTACCTTCTTTAATATTAGATATCCCAAACTACCCATGTGTACTTCAGAAGGAGTATTAGCAAGGTTGGCAAAAAGCATATGTTTGCCCTCTAGAAGGCTTCAGTTCCAGCCTGGAGAATAAGATGGCAGCAGCCCCTTTGTCAAGCAGGTTAATTCTGGTTCTGTGCCCACTATGAGGGGTTCCTGGATTGAGATCTTCAGTCTCCTCCCAGTTGGTGTTTTCCAACATTACACATCAACGCCCCAAGAGCCTTTTGGTACTGGACTTTGTGTTTCATTTATCAACTCAGCAAAGCTGATTCCTAAATCATTCGGGGTGCTGGCCAGTTAGGGGTAGGGTGGGGGAGCCCAGGTACAACGCCTGCTTCTTCAATTTTCATCTCTACCCCTACCTCGTCCCTACATTCATGAAAACCAGGGGCCTTAAGGTCAGGAACCAGGGCCCCTGATCCTCCTCGCCTGCCTCCCTGTGCCCCATCCTCATAGCTACAACCTGGGTGGGAATAAGGTTTATGAGGCCTAAAACCTTTAAGACTCTTAAATGCTGAAACTATTATGTAGTAATTTCTCTTATGTGAATCAAATCATAAACAAGTCTAAATGGGGTATTCACATCATATATCATCCAAACTTGGACAACTTGTGAGAGCAAAAGAAAGAGCTATTGACATAGGCCAGGACAACAGGCATGAACCGGAATGTTCTGGGTAAATAGGATGCATGATTATCATGAAAGAGGTGTAAGAAAGTCTTTTTCCAGAATGATTAACTTGATTTTTTTTTTAAAATATCAGACTCTTAAAAAAATCACTAACATAAGTTATCAATTGTTTTTTTTTTTTCCTTTTGTAAAGGGGGTGATACTTGTTCTGCTTATTGTTAAATCCAATGGTTCTAAAACTGCAGTCCTGGATCAGTAGCATCAGAATCATTTTGAAACATATAGGAAACAAAAATTCCCAGGTCTCTCCCATACCTACTGGGATTGGGGCCAGAAGCTTGTGGTCCTCCAGGTAATTCTGATCCACACTAAAGTTTGGAAACCACTGGGTGGTTCTTAGTGATATTTCCTAGGCAGTGTCCTGTCTTCCATATGTCATAGGAGGTTAGATTATGCTGTGCTTGCAAGCAGTCCCCAGATCTCAGTGGCTTTAGACAACAAAGGCTTATGCTTGCTATGCTTTATGTCTATTATAAGGCAGGGGATTGGGAAGGTCCTGTTCACTGAAGTCACTCTAAGAACAAACTCACTACCTACAAACTTTGCTGGTGTTCAGACAGTGGAGAAGATAGATCTAGGGTGTTTGACATCAGGAATTAAGTGCTTCACCTTGAAGGGATGCATTTTACTTCTCACAGCTCAATGGTAGAACTGGTGATGTGGCACAACCCATGGGGCATCAGGTATTAAACAAAAGGCATAAGAAATTATGTAGTATGTAAGCAAGTGATAAGTGCCATGGGGAAAGAAAAAATGAGGAAATTGGGTGTGCTGACATGGATGAGAAAGGGAGGAAGGCTGCAAATTGAGTCCAAAGGCCAGGAAAACCTTAGGAAGAAGGTGATGTCTCGAGTAAAGACTTAAAGGAAAAGAAGGGATAGTCATGAAGATAGTGGGAGGGGGAGAGCAGAGCATTCTAGATAAATGCACTGAGTCACAGCTAATGCAAGTGCAAATGTCCTTAGGTTGGAACATACCTGGCATGCTCAGGGCCAGCAAAGAGGCCGGTACCTTGACAGAGTTGAGTGAATCGGGGTGGGAGCACACTTGGAGGTAAAACTGGAGAGGTAAAGAGGCTGACTCCCACCTTGGTAAGGACTTTGAGTCTGAATGCCATGGTGGTGATCGATTACAGGCATTCGGGAAGAGGAGTGGCATGGTCTAACTTTACATCTTAAAACTGATTGCTTTGACTAGGAGGGTATAGGCAGCAGGAGGAAGATATTATAGGGGTTACTATTGTAATCTGGGCACAAGGTGGTCTTATAGGCTGAGGAGGTAGCAGAGAGGTGGGGAGTGCTGATTAGACTCTAGACACAATTAGACAGTAAAGACAAGATTTCCTGAAAGACTAGATGTGAGATATAAGAGAAAGAGAAGAGTCAGGGATCACTTAAAATTTTTTAAGCCAAGGAAAAGGAAAAGTAGAGTGGCCATCAATGGGGATGAAAGAGGCTCTAAAAAAGGGAACAGGTTTAGGGGGAAGATCAAGGGTTCAGATACATTGTGAGAGGTGAGAGAAAACTTCCTACAAAAGGCAGCTGACGCTGCAGTGTTGACATTCTTTAAAAGGCAGCTGAGGCTGCAGTGTTGACATTCTTTAGACATCAAAAGGACGGGAAGTAGAGGGTCCCACCTGTAGGCTTGCTTAGGTGTAAAAGAGACAGGGGATAATTTTTTAAACAGAGGGCTGTGATTTTCCTAAATATGACATGTTTCAGAGATGCTGCAGTATGCAATGGAATGACTAAAGTTATAATTTGAAAATTAAGAGTACATTATGTTCATCTTTGTATTTAGCTTGTGCTGAACATCTGTGTCAATTTAAGCAAATAATAAATATTGGATAAATGAATGAATGAATGAAATTCTCCCCCACTTCTCTCCAAGTCTGTATGTATTAAGGGACAATGGAATGGCAAATGGGAGGGTGTAACAAGAGATAAGGAGAACCAATTAAGAAAGCACATGCTGGAAAAGATGAATCATTTTGGCCCAAAGCTGACTTTGTATCCTGATCTGTATCACTAGTATCAAGAAGCAGTACACAACCTAGCCTTAGAAGTAGTTGTATTAGTTGGAAATCCTTTTTTGTTCTAGGAAAGTGTTTTCCTAAGATGGCTCATCTCACAATAGCTTCGAGGGCAAAGACAGTCTTCTGGTTTTCTTTTTCCTTCCCTTTCTCTCAAATCTCTTTTTAGCATGGTATCAGTATGACATTTTTGCAACAATCATTTTCATTTGCCTATAATGTGGGTGGTGTCCGACCTCAATGTTTTGTATGGGAGAGACTGGCAGGGGACCAGTGTGTACATAACCAAGGGACAAATTTCCCTACATAAAACAGAGCCCTCTGCCACCAAAACAACTGCGTATCCATTTCATGCCATTTGTGTTTTATGAAACAATTTGAATTATGCTGACAGCAAATTAACACTAAGCAAAGTGTCCTACCCCATGACGGGAACTGCAATATATTTGCTCATGGAGGAGTGTTTCAGGAATTTGTATTGCAAGCACAGTCCCTGGAAATAACTCCAAGGGCTGCTATCTCTGAAGTGCTGAAAGCATCTCTATTGTAGGTGCACTAAGTAATTAGGATTGTTGCTGGAAGAGAAAGAACGCAAGTTTTGAGAAGGAGAAAACCCTAAGGGATTTTCTGAGTAATGTTGGCTGACTGGAAAAGAGTAAAATACAGTATGTTAAAGGAGAGAATTCAGAGCCTGGTCTTTCTTACACTCGACTGGCTGAACTGCATTTGCTTTGCTCACTAGATGTAAACATGTAAATAGGCAGTAGCCCTGAGAAGCATCTGAGACACTTTTCATTTCGCATGCTCAAATTAGTCATCACAGCCCTGTAACGAGCAGTGGCTGATTGTGATTATAAGAAATATACATTTGGTCTCTGTCCCTGGTTCTAGACTCAAGAGTTTCTAAAACCCTTAGAATCTCCTGGGTGGCAGGAGCATCTTTTGTTCCAATGATGCCACTGTTGCAGGACCTCCAGATACCTTCAGGATGGGGGCTAGTCACCAGAAAGATCAAGGCATAATTAGAGAGGTTTCATTCCCACTCCCTGACTTCCAGGGAGGAGAGAAGAACTAGAGATCAAGTTATCACTAATGGCCAAGAATTTTAGCAATCATGTCTACATAATGGAATCTCCATGAAAGGTCTAGACACCAGGGTTCAGAGAGCCTCTGGGTTGGTGAATACAAGGAAACACTGTGAGGAAGGTCCCCCCAGAGAGGGCATGGCAGCTCCTGGCCCCTCCCCAGATACCTCCTCCTGTTCATCTCTTCTGGCGGGCTGTTCCTGAGTTGTATCCTTTATAATAAACCAGCCATGGGATGAACCAGAAAAACAAACACAAACAAACAGTCATGGAAATAAGCAGATTTCCTGAGCTCTATGAGCTATTCCAGCAAATCATGGAACTTCGGGAAGAAGTTGTGGGAAACCCCACCTTTATATTCGGTCACTGAGAAATACAGCTGAGCCAGACTTTCAGTTAACACCTGAAATGGGGACAGTGCTGTGGGACTGAGCCCTGAACCTGTGTGGTCTGTGCTAAATCCAGTAGTTATATCAGACCTGAATTAAATTATAGCACCATGCAGCTGGTGTCAAGAGAGTTAGAGAATAGATGGGTATAGGGGAAAAACCCTATTCATTTGCTATCAAAAGTGGTGTGAATAAGAAATAGTTCAGACTGACACACCCTTTCCCCCATACACATAGCAAAACCACGTTTTAGTGTCTTTGACCATATATTTCTTAAATATTTTTGTCCTTATAAAGTTCTGCTGTAACTTTTTTCTACCCATAAATTGGTAATTAATTAATTCCAGAATTAGAGGAGTACCACAATGAGGCGACTCGTGAATGAGGGAATGGAGACTCAGAGGGACCATTCCAGGACTTGTCCAATCAGCAGCAGCACCTGGTTCCTTCATTCTCCAACAAGGAGTCAAGGGCTCTGTTATTAATAACTGTTATTTATGAAGCACTCACTAGATGCCAGTTAGGTGGTGTATCATCTCATTCAATCTGCACAGTAATCCAGTGAAGTGGAGATTCCTATTTTGCATGTGTTTAGAGATGAGGAAACTTAGGCATAGAGAAGTTCAGTGGCTTCCTGAGGATGCCCAGCTGTTAAAGTGAGGAGCCAAGTAACCGAAGGCAACCTGGGTTAGGGTGCCAAGCCCCTAACCACGCCTCCATTCTGCAATTTGACACAAACACTTTCAAAGAAATGAGCTTCTTTAGAAGATGTTCTCAAATGGTAGTGTACATACATGAAAATCTCTGAGAACGATTTGATTTAGCAGGTCTGGATGGGGGCCCAAAGATTCTTAGTGGATTCAAGCGTCTGTGCCTGGGCCTCATATTTCGGGAGCACCTTTGCTATCTAGATATGTAGTATCTTAGAAGGGCTGGGATTGTGGCATCTACTCAAAAAATGAGTAGCTTCTGGTAGGAGAAATTGAGCTTTCCTGTTCTATGCTTTTATTTTTCTTTTACAATGGACAGATCCTGCATGTCCTGAGTTTTGAGCTCATGAGATGATGCCCAATTCTAGCTCATTCTCAGCAGTGGTCTCATGCAGAGTTGTTCTGCACCAGGGATGACAGCACATCTGCCCTGTTCTTCCTCTTACTGTCCAGGCAATCTCACCATGGAGAGTCTTCCTTCCACTTAGGAGGAGACTCATTCTCATTAAATAATTGCACTGAAAATATGTGCTAGAAATAGTTGAATGAGATTACTCATGAATTCTGTCTCAGGCTGGGGATGGAGATCAGAGCTCAGGGAGGGGGGATTAAAGGAAAGGGAATTAAAATACATGTCCTAGGCACAATGCTGAATGCTTTGGGTAGTGTCAAATTAAATTCTCACAGCAGCCATTTAAGGAATGTGCTATCCACATTCTTGCAGATGAAGACCCCAGGCTAAGAGAAGTTAGGTGATTTGCCCAAGCTTGCATAGCTAATAGATGGCAGACTTGGGATTTAACTCTGGTCTGTCTGATTCCAAAGAGGATGTTCTTTCCATAATGGCATGCTGCCTAGACAGGAAATCTGGCCAAGATAGGGCAGAGGCTAGCTAGAGTGCGCTCCCAAGTGACCCTGACATGACAGAAAGCCAGTCTTTAACCTCTGATCGTTAGCTGCCTTCCAGCAAGTGGCTGAGCTAAGAGAGGTTTCTCTGAAAGGTTCCCAAGATCTATGGGCTTGCCTGGATTTTATTCATTCCAACTACTTAGATAACTTCTTCTTAAACTATGTCTATACAATGTTAGATAAGCATACATATAAACACATCATTTTCTATTTATATGAATAAAATACATTTAAGGGACTTAAGACCCTGGGTGGTGTAATATCTGTGCTTTAAGAGGTACGTGAAGGTCTTCATAACATTAGAGATGTTCAAAATGTTTTTTTATTAGATATTTCCTAAGAATGGCTGTGGCATAATAACAAGCTTTTTCCTTTCAAGAATCCTAAATTAACCTCTTGTTTCTTACTCTCAAAAGCATATTTTGAAGATATAGGAGTAAGATATAGGAGTAACATGGTATGACAAAATGGCTCCCCTCAACAATGCCTTTACTGAAGTTATTTTTAGCTTCCCTAAGAAACTGATCTTCTATCCTTCTTGTGGAACTGGTATCAGTTTTGAATTTTTGTCTTTGTGTAAATTATTTAAGCTTTTGTGAATTTATTTCTCCTTTATAAGCAAGCCAAAAATGGTCCTCACTTATTTCTGGAACCTGTTGCAGCAATCAAGAAAAAATAATGCATATGAAAATTTTTCAGTGAATTTATCATGCTCTCCAAAGAAAGAATTTCACACTGTAATGACTGAATTACTTTTCAGGACTAGCCTACTAGTTTCTTTAGTTAGTAGGCAGTTGATAATATTTGTAAGTGTCATTCTTTTCTATTTATTTAGTATATACATATACTGAAATTACTGTGTACAGGCAGTTTATAAATAGCAACTTATTTAATTTACTGGTAAGATTGTCCTTTGAGGCATCAATTGTTTATAAAAGTTGCTGTCCATTGGTGAAGAATGTTATTGTATCTTTGAAACTGACTGATTCTATGCTATCTGACATCATGATGGATGTGCATCAAATTAGCTATGGAAGGAGTATTTACACCATAGAAATTGGCAAATGGCTACCAATAATTCTATCACACAGAATTTATTTTAGATTCAGTGTATTGCATGCAGTGTAATTTTTGTTACAATTAGTTTTTCCTTTCTAATGACATTAGTCAGAGTTTTTTATTTCTTTCCAAGGAATAACAATTCACATCCAGAGCTGTGCTGGTAAATACTTAATAACTAAATGATTAATGTTTAATAACCAGGTCAGAGGAGGGGAAGAAGACTATGATTGGTAGCATTTGCCAATTTCTATGGTATAAATATTCCCATCATAGCTAACGTAAGGCATATCATGATGTCACACTGAGGAGTTGGGAAAAGATGCTAACAATTAACTCCCAGGAGTGTCATCTTTTCATTTCTTATCTTAAAGTTTTTATAAATTTGAGTTTAATGAGAATGACCTAAATTTCTAGATGAGCTTAGAAAAAAATGAATGTCTCATGAAGTGTAGGATATTAGTGGCCTAACAGTCGCCACTTTCCTGTGTAGGTATAAACTGACAAGGTTTGAAATCTCATATAAATACAAACCAACAGGAAGACTGCATAAGAATGAGTATACTTGCCTAAGTCACTTTTACTAGAAATTAAATGCGATCATAAACGAATGAGAGTTTCTTTTAATTGGGCTAACTCAACTAAAGTAAGTAGCATAATCATGGCTTTATCAGTATGAAAATACATATTGAGAAAAAGACACCCCTTCAAATATTAACTACCCACAACCTGTCATTAATGTGATAAGAAAATTGCTCATCTAAATGGCTGTACACGATAAGAATTAAAGAGGAGTAGACTGAAATTCAGCAGACCCAAATTCCAAGATTGCTTCCTATCAGTCACTGAAAAACTTATTTGGCCCCAATTATTTCATCTTTATATTGCAAATAATAAATATTTAGAGTATAAATGTCACAAAGCTTTAAAGGTGAAACGCATTATATAAATGTTATATATGAATAAAGTATTAACACTATAGTTAGGTGTCTTAGGTAGTGGTTAATTTCCAAAGTCAGGAGATGAGAAGGCGGAAGTCATGTGTACCTCAACCCGTGTTCTGATCCTTTAGCTATCCCAGAAATAGTAAATATTAGTGGGTTAGACTCGGCACCCAGCTGATAGTGCATACGGAGTAAAACCTTACAAGTGTTATAAGCCTGGGGTCTCTTTGCCCCTTGAGACGTCAAAAACAAATCTGATTCAAGTCCAAAGCCTCATTTGAGATCTTAAAAAATTCCTGTAGTACTGATGCCCTTTTCTTTAAATAAAAGAACAACTTTGTTGAGATATAATTCACTTTCTATAAAGTTTTTAAAGTATATAATTTAGTATTCAATTTAGTATATTCCCAGAGTTGTGTATCATCACTGTTATCTAACTCCATTTTCCCTTTTTTTTTTTTTGAATGGTAACTATGTACATTAATGCACTTCTGGGGTACAGTGTGGTGTTTTCACACACAATCTGAAACACTTCCATCAAATTGGTTAACATAGCCTTCATGTCATTTTCTTAGTTATTGTGTTAAAACATTCACATTCTACTCTTAGAAAGATTCACTTGTACCCTTGTAAGATAAACCACAGAAGTGAACCCTCCAATCCCCCCTCTCCCCCCTCCCTCCCCCTTTCCCCCTCCCTTCTCCCTCCCTCCTCCCCGTATTCTTAGACTGTTATTAGGTTAGAGCTTTTATATAAAAGGTATAAATTAATTTTATAATAGGGGTGTTTCATTCTCCCAAAATGATGCTCCTTACCAACCAGCAGTCACTCCTATTTCTCTTCATCCCATCCCTTGGCAAACACGAATCTTCTCTCTATCTCTATAGATTTTACTATTCTGAATATTTTATATAATGCAATCATAGTGTATGTGGACTTTTGCATGTGGCCTCTTTGCATAATGTTTTCAATATCCATCCATGTTGTAGCATGAATCACAACTTCGTTCCTTTTAATGGCCGGATGATACTCCTTTGTGTATTTTATCACAGCAAATAATGGACAGTTGGATTGTTTCCCTTTTTATTATGAATAAGGCTGCTGCAGATATATACATATATATATACAAGTATACGCAATTAACACATGTTTTCAATTCTTTTGGGTATATACCTGGGAAAAGTATTTCCAGGTCATATGATAACTCTGTTTAGCATTTTGAAGAATTAACAGTCAGACTGTCAGAATGTCACTACATTCTCCAAAGTAGTGGCACCACAAGGCTCCAATTTTTATAAATCCTTGCCATCAATTGTAGTTGTTGGCCTTTGTTATTATAGTCATCCTAGTGGGTATGAAGTGGTATCTCATGGTGGTTTTGATTTGCATTTCACTAATGACTAATGGTATGGAGCATCATTTGATGTGGTTCCCTGGAGAAATATCTATCCAATTTTTCCTCCATTTTTTTTAATAAGGTTGTCTTTTTATTATTGAGTTCTAGGAGTGCTTTATATATTAGGAATACAAGTTTCTTATCAAATGTTAAATTTGAAAAATGTTTTCTCATTCTGCATATCTTTCCACTGTCTTAATAACATTCTTTGATGCATAAAACTTTTTCAGTTAATGAAGTCCAATTTATCTTTTTCTGTCACTAGTACTTTAGTTATATCAAAGAAATCATTGCTTAATTCAAGGTTACAAAGATTTACCTTATATTTTTTTTTTTCTAAAAGATGTCCAATCCTTTTTTGAGTTCCTTTTCGTATATGCTGTGCCACTGATAACTTTATGGTCACCTCTACTCTCAGGCTCCTACATGTGTACACACCGTTTTGTTTTCACACTTCATAGGGAAACGAGCTCTTTCTTGGTTTCTACAGACACAGATATGCACATTTACATCCAATGTCCTCTTCCATAAAAACAGCCACCCTATAGTATACTTTACTAAAATTTAGCAGTCAGTCACATTATAATCAGAACAAATAGCATAAAATCAAATTCTAGATATCTGGACCTTCAGTGTTCTTTTGGCCACAAGATACCCCACTGTAATTGTCACCAATATAATTCATTTCTTATTAATAAGTAGTTCCTTCTCGCTGCTCAGTCCTCTCTCTCCCTCATCCTTCCCTCCAGGTCCTCTTGAGACCAAAACACAAATTTATCTCTTTTTTTTTTCTTGTAGCACAGAGTAACTTCCTCCTTTTCTTTCCTGGCTTCCTGTTAATATTCATACCCTCAGGGCTTCTCACTTTCTTTTTCACAACAATGTATCCCCCACAAATAATAAAAAGTCTGGTTTCCTCCCTCATAGGAAGTCTATGCCATTTTATTCTAAACAGGTCTTGACAGGGTAGAGATGAAGAGCAGTTTTAGCAAGGGATAGAGGCCAAGGTACTTGGTAGTGACAAAATAAAGATCACCGCAGAAATAAACAAAAACCATACAAAGAGAGACGAAAACCACTTATGATGATGGGCTTCAACTATTTCGACACACTGGCCACAGTTGAGGGAGCAAAAAATGTCTTACAGGTCAGCTCAATATAGGTGGGCAAGGGTAGAGAGATTACCCAATTGGAAGGGAGAAAGAAATCAACTTTTAAATATACAATTTTATGTGTCGTTTTAAATTATACAGATCCAAAATTCCTGAGAGGCAGCATTTTGTAAGTTGGTATGTTTTAGATGTTAGAAAAGTGATGGTGAAGACACACATTTATTATAAAATATTCCTTCCGGTAGAGACTGAGGCAGTTCTCATACTCACAGCACCAAACATATAGAATACTAGGTGGAAAAAAGCTATAAGTCCCTGGACATCATTTTAGGTCTGATTTGGTTGCTAAATTGATTAGGGGGAAAAAGTTTTATTTTCCATTGTGTTTTTTTTTAATTATTATTTTTAAATTTTGAAGGCCATGTCGTGGACCTGTCTCTTTCAAATACAGGATTTGTAGATGATAACCCATTCTTCAAATATTCTCTTTTGGGAGACGTCTCAGAAAGGCTAATGAGGATGAGGATCGAGGTGACATTTCCCAAGTGCCAATCTCCTCTCCAGCTGGTACCTAATATTGGGTTAATGATTTGCCACACAGATAAGTTTTGCTGCTCAGAAGCCATCATTGTACCCTCATTTCCTCCCAAGATTCTTTTGAACTGCAGTCTTTTACGGTTTATTTCAGTGAATATAATCAGGACATGAAATAATGAGCAAATGCTATTCAGGACAATAATATCAAGTTCAAAAAAATAAAAAGAAATCCTGTTATTCTCTACAGAGAGGATAGTAGCAAGACAGAACAGAGTAAAACAATCCTGGGAAAACAGCTAATCCCCGCAAAATGCCCGTCACTGCATCAGCTCTCTCCACGGAACACCTGCAATGAGAATAAATGAGCTTGCTGGGCTCCAGAGGGAGTAACTGGCAACTTTTATACAGACTTCACCGAGGAATGAGTCTTAATTTGCCTTTTGTTTTTGAATCACTTTAAAGGCATTCTGATGCAGCTTTGGTGTAGTGGGAAATGCTCAGGATTTAGATTCAGGATACCAGGTGTCTTACCCCACCTCCTCCATATGACCTTAATGGGCATCATTTATTTTCATTATAAAAGTTGTCCTTTTGTTAGAGTCACTCTGATGTGAGTATTTTACCTGCACTAGCTCTAAAATTCATAAAAGCCTTGATGTGCAGAGAAACATCCCTCTACAGTTGACAGAGAAATTGAGGTTGGGCGAGGTTAGCTCATTTGCCTAAGTTGGACAGTTAATAATCTGTTCCACTGAGCTTCAGATACAGCTCTATTTGATGCTGAAACTCATGCGCTTTCTACTTCTCAGTACTCCTCTTTAAATAGTGCCGTAGTTTTGTCACTGTCCACATGAATATTAATTTTTCCATACAGTGTAGATGTCTACAGACCTGACTTCAAACCTAAGCTTCACCATATACTAATGGTATGACCTTGGAATAGTAATGGTAATAATAGTACACACAGTTTCCCTTCACTATGTATCAAATTTTATTCCAAAACATATATATGTAATAGTAATTTAATCTTAGGATAAATGTTGGATTGTTTACCTATTTACAGATGAGGAAGCTGAGGCAAAAAGAAGGTAAGTCATACAATTTTAATATAAGAGAGAGAAGGAGGTTTTACCATAATGATCCATCTGCAGAATCTGTGATTTCAAACATTTCAATAGAAAGCTTTAGAAGTTATTTAAACTCTTTGAGAATTCATTTGCTTATTTATAAAATTAAATAATACTATCTTACTTTACGTAATTATCAACTGAGAAAATATATACAAAAGATATCTCACGCTCTCTGACAAATGGTGAGCTCTTAATCATGTTAAATTTCTGTTCCTTTGCTCTGAAGCCAACAGGACAGTTTCATAGATGGTATTTGATATTTGCTACACTGGTGATCTGGGCCACTTTTAAGAGTCAGAGAGATCTGGAGCCACCCAACAGACAATATGAATAGGCACTCTTTAAATAGAGCTGAATCTCAACACAAAAGGGCCTATGACCTTTATATAACCTGGTGGAGCTAAGACTACAGGGCCAGATATGACCTGAGAATTCACACTGACCACATAAGGAAGGAAGAAAGGAAGGAAGGAAGGAAGGAAGGAAGGAAGGAAGGAAGGAGGAAGGAAAAAGGAAGGAAGCCATTTGAGTATACAACAATCACAGTTTGATACAGCCTATTTTCAGGAGATTCTTCAATACCTATTTACTGTTGAAGTAGAATGTAAAACCAGCACTTGCCTATTGTAGGGACAGATCTGGACTCACATTAATCTTTAAGTAGTTTTTGTTTTCTATAAAGAAACAAGCTCTTGATCCATCAACATAAGCATATTGAATACCTACACTATGACACTATGGGAGATGCAAGGTATACAACACATGGCACCAGCTCTGAAAGGTCTCTTCAGGGCAGAGAGAAGACAGGCTATCTAGTGGGGGAAATTATTGGTAATGCAGTGTCATATTAAAAAGATGGGAAGAATAAATGCTACCACTATTAAAATGAAAATGTAAGGACCCAGGACTTGGATGACCTAGAGAAATTCCATAAGTAAATGAGATTTGAGCAGGGAACTATCTTGTCTGCTCATCTATAGGATGGGGATAATAACACCAGCTTAATTTATGTAGAGTTCATATGCGGTATGAATCAGCTTTATCCACAGTGCATTGTAGGGACTACTAGACTCTTGAAATATCTGAAGGAATCAGTTTTATGATCAAATAAATTTGCAAAACCCTACCTAAATCACCCTCTTAGAGATTCTCCGTGCATATTGACATCCTAATAATGCTGAGATACACGTAAGCTTTAAGTGAAGTTGTTGAATCATGTTTTCCCTAGAGAGCTCCCAAACATTTTGATCACATAACCCCTTTTACTAAGTTTTCTGTTTACATCATGCAGATTCCATGGACCACCCTTGGAGAAATGCCAAGTTACATCACTATTCCATGCATACTTGCATAAAGCAGCGTGATGATTCATATTATTTTATGCAATAGTGTATAGTGTACATTCACAAAGTAAACATGGGATTTCTTTGAATCAGAAAAAGTATCTAACTTTATCTTTCACTCTGTCCATGGATTTTTTTCCTACTCGGACTTTTAAAATATATGTATTTAAAGTATATGTCTTACCATCCAAATTCAACCCACTCAAACCCTAGTCAAGATTTCTCTCTTTCACAAAATCTTCCCAACCCTCCCTCCCCTCCTGCCCACTCTTCTGTTCTCTGATCTGTCTCAGCACTGACTGTCCCCAAGGAACGAGGACTTTGGAGTCGTCTCTAAGAAACTGGACTTATGCAGAGTGAAAATGTTCTACATTTGACAGAATTGAATAGCATTAGAGTGAAATTTGTGAGAAAATCGGTTTTAAAGGGAAAGTTAGCATTTCCTCACTAGTGTTCGAGAGGTTTCAGAAGAATTTCACTGGTGTGTGTATGGGGCCAGCTACCTCATTTCTTCTTTCATTTGGTTTTGTCTGTTTTATGATCCAATTCTCAATTCGTAAGTACAAAAATGTCATTTACTTAAAACATTAAATTTAGATTTTCTAAACTCCGACATGGATTTACATTTAAATTTTCCATTTATCTTCTTTTTAAAATCCTGCAAAACTAATGAGTCTTTGTGTGACTTCTTGATTGTTCTAAACTTTTAGTACTTCTTAGCTATATGGAAATCCGTGAATTTGCATTTAAAAATCAGGGGTTTTTTTATTAAAAAGAGATAAAATTTTTTAAAAAAGTGATAAAATGAAACATTCCTATTTGACATTGAGCATGTTATTTTATTACTGGGGCTCTACGTTTTGAAGTTGTAAAATCAAAGTACAATATTTACTCAGTTTAAAATGCCGTAAGTATGTTCAGTGCCTCTCTTGAAAGCAAGGCTTCCTTTGGCCTTCTGACTAATGCACCATGGAAATATAATATGTGCACATGGAAAATGCCCAAGAGCCACTTTTACTGTGAATTTCAGAAAAATAAAGCATAATGTGAGAGTGTAACCCTGTTGCTAGGCTCGGAGAAACTAGTAGTTAGATGAAGGAAAATGAGTGATTTAGAGAATGAGGCAGTAATATGAACAGCAACAGCAGGGTGTAGATAGAAAACTCTGTCAAGTACAAGTTTACTACAATACATTCAAACAATGACAAGTTCAATGTGGTGCTCATTAGATTATACAAAGAGAATTAAAAGGAGGCAGAGAAATACAGATTTCTGCATATTTTTACTGCTTCATATAACAGAAAAGAGTCAGAAAGGTTAGATTTTAGAAAGTCCTATGATTGCTAGCCTGGAACTAGATGCCTGAACAGAATCTTTGAAGAGCAAAATGTGATTTATTTGAGACCCTATGATTAGTTAAAATGTCCATTATGCAAACACAAATTGTAATGTATGAAAATTAGTCCAGCACAGGAGTCATACCTGAGGCTACGATTCAGATTTGTTATTTATAATAATTCACATCAACTCATAATACAACTGGGAGTTTTTCTGCGAGTTCCTTGATTAAGGGCATTATAGACTCTTCTTGGCCCCATGCACAGGGCCTGGAATTAGTTACTGCTCAGTGAATGTTTATTGCCCAGACTACTCATCTAGAAACCATAAGGAAAAAAATATCAATAATATTGAGATTGGTAACGTTAGCACAAGCTTCTGCCATTTAGTTAATTAACTTAAACATTTGTTCATTCACTCAAAACCTCTTCTGTGAGTTCATCCTATGGGTTGGTCACGGGGTATACACTGAGTAATATAAGTGCTTGTTCCCTGTTCTCCTAGAGTTTATGATCTAATAGGAAAGACAGATAATAAACAAGTAGAAAAATATATCTAATCACCATTGGGATAAATAATAAGGATAAAAATTAATGATGATAAATACCCATGCAGATTGAACAACTTCAGAATAGCAGTTCTTGGTAAAATTTTACCTTTCCTTTGAGAAATTACTCATTAAATTGATTTTAATATACTGATTTGCCAAGAAAGCAGTATGAAATTTACAACTGAGGTTAGAAACCTCTCCAACCAAAAGAAGATGCCACCAGAGAAAACATACATGTATTTTGCAAGGAAAAAATATAAAGGCATCTTAAGGGTCATAATTGACCTTCATTAGTTTTAATTTAAACCAATCTTACTTTCAATCACTTTTTTCTGATCCCAGATAGAATTTTATAGACAAAAACTTGGGCTACTGTTAATATAGATGATTCTTTTCTTTTCTTTTTTTTTTTTTAAATTCACCCATTTAAAGGCAGCAGAGTTTGGTGAAGAGGATAGATTTTGGTATCCAGTCTAAGAAACATGAATATGAATACATCCACTGTTGGAGTCTTTCAATGTAAACATAGGTTATTTAACTCTTTCAGGCCTGACTTTTGTAAACATTTTAGTCAAAATACAGCGCACATACGTAAAAATGTCCAAAGTATCAATGCAATTCTCAGTGGATTATCTGCCAAACAAATCTGTGTAGCCAGCAGCCAAGCTAAGACATGGACCATTGATGGCCCCCTAAAATCTCTTCAAGGACCCCCTGTAATCTCTTGACCTCTCTCCTCTCCAGAGTTGCAACTTTCCTGGCATCTAACATTACAATTTAGTGTCTCACCCTTTATTTTTTTTTATTTTTTATTTTTTTTAATTGAATGGTAACTATGTACATTAATGCACTTCTGGGGTCCAGTGTGGGGTTTTCACACACAATCCGAAACACTTCCATCAAACTCGTTAACATAGCCTTCATGTCATTTCTTAGTTATTATTTTAAAATGTTCACATTCTACTCTTACTGTCTCACCCTTTAAAAAAAATTTTTTATTCATATGGAATCAAATTGTACTTTTGGTCTAGAAATTGTATTTTTTTTGGCATCTAGCTTCTTTCATGGAACCACATTTCTGTATCTGTAAAATGGGGGAAATGATATCTTCCTTACTCTGTGGTTACGATAATGATCTTGGTGTCATACAGCGTGTAGGTGCTTGGCTTTCATCCACTTGCCAGAAATGATGACCATTTTATCCTCTCTAGTTCTGTTTTCACAAGCAGTGCATACACAAAGGGAAATGCTAGTGATGAGGATTAGATGTATCTGGCAACATCTGGGAGACCTTACCTGGCCTTGCCATCTACTGTCTAGATATTGCCTTTACTCCTACCTTTTAATTCTCTTCTTTACGTCTTTTCTTTCTACGTCTATTCTTCTCCATTCATCTCTAAACAAATGCATTTGGTTTATGATCTGGAAGATCATATAAGCAACCTAAAAAGATTTTCAGAGATATCAATAATTGCAATTTATCCTTCACAAGGACTGATTATGTATCAGACATTCTCTTTGATTACTTTTTGTATACGTGACAATAGTGTCCTGTTATTTGAGGTTTCTCTTTCCACATTTTCAGTTACTCATGATAGAGTATAATAACATATATTGAGAGAGAGAAAGAGAGCACACATTCATGTAACTTTGTTAGAGTATATTGTTATAACTGTTCTTTCTTTTTTTTTTTTACCATTTTATAAATTTCAGATTAATATGAGGTTATAGTGTTTGCGTTTGTTAGGTAAGGTCTCTGTTGTAATTATGCCCCTAACCCAGGAGGTGTGCCATGTACCATTACACTGTGTCCATTGAGCATACCAATCCCCCTCCTTCCTTCCCTCTCCCCCCAGTTTGAATTAAATTGAGATTTTCTCTTGTGTGGGTATTAGTTCATCTACTGTCTTCATATTAGTATTGAACACATTGGATACTTGCTTTTCCATTCTTATGACACTTTACTAAAGAGAATGTTCTCCCATGCCTTCCAAGCTAATACAAAAGATGTAAAGTTTCCATCTTTTTATGGCTAAATAGTATTCCATGATGTACATAGAACACAGTTTATTAATTCATTCATGGTAGATGGGCACTTGGGTTGATTCCACATCTTGGCAAGTAAATTGAACGGTGATAACCAATTTAGTACAAATGTCTTTTGGGATCAAATGGAAGGTCTATTTTGAGCTCTTTGAGGATTCTCCATGCTTCTTTCCAAAGAGTTTGTATTAGTTTGCAATCCTGCTAACAGTGTAATTGTTCTATTTATTATTATTGTCATGAATCTCTCATTGTGCTTAATTTATAAATTAAGCTATCAGAGGTATGTTTGCATAGAAAAATACATAGTATAGACCGTATGTAGTTTGATACTGTTTGTGGTTTCAGATATTCATGGAGGCAGGAGTTTAAAGACATCCCCATGTATATGGGGGGACTGTTATATCACATTTCATTCTCATCACAGCTGTGGGAGGGAGCTCATGGGGTGAGGAGGGATAATTTAATGTCCCCATTATAGAGATGAGGTACTGAGATCAAGGAGACTTGAAATTTTACCTGACCATCAACAGATGGAGTTAGGATTACCACCTAGGCAGTTCCTTAATTGTGTAGCCCTTAACTGCTAACTTGCGGGGCCCTGAACAGGCAGCTGTTATGATTTTTTTTCTATAGTCTGTTAGGAAAGTTTATCATCTATTGATGTCAAATAATCATTGGAAATGCTCTTGGTTGAAAAAACCTATTACATTCTCTCCTCTAACCTCACTGGAAAATGTCCTTAGTATCTGGCTCTGAAAAGAAGCTTGGAAGCCGCAGACCACGTAAATGCCTCATTAAAAGTTTTAAAACTTCAGGCCTGAATCCATTTGTATTGTGTTACAGCTGCACTAGGACACATCACAGTTCATCTGGGAAAGTATCTTTGGGGATTTTAGTGCCTTCTCTGGTTCTGCTACCATTTCCTTCATTATATTTTTGCCTTTAAAAACATTTTTCGTTACTAATCAATCATAGCCCAGTAAAGGCATTCTATGATGCTACTGTAACAAGTGACCACAAAATAGTGGCTTAAGAGAACAAAATGGTACTATATTAGCAGTTCTTTGGGTCAAAAGTCCAAAATGGGTTAGATAGGCTAAAATTAAAGTGTTGGCAGAACTGTCTTCCTACTGGAATCTCCAGAGGAGAATCTGTTTCCTTGCCAGACTCTAGAGCAGTGGTTCTCAACCTTCTAATGCCTCCTAATGCCATGACCCTTTAATATAGTTCCTCATGTTATAGTGGCACCCAACCATAAAATTATTTTTATTGTTATTTCATAACTGTAATTTTGCTACTGTTAGGAATCATAATATAAATATCTGATATGCAGGATGTATTTTCATTGTTGCAAAGGGGTTGTGACCTATAGGTTGAGAACCGCTGCTCTAGAGACAACCTGCATTCTTTGACTTGTGGCCCCTTCCTCCAGCTTCCAAGTGTGTCACTCCAACCCCTACTAACATCATCACATCTCATCTCCGACACCTGCTCTTTTGCTTTCCTCTGCAAAGAACCTTTGTGATTATTGGATACCTTGGGCCCAAAGGGATTATCTCATCTCCTCTTATTAACTTCATCACAAATGCAAAGTCCCTCCTGCCATGGATGATAACATATTCCCAGGTTCTAGGGAATAAGATGACGTGGACTTCCTTAGAGGCCATTGACACCGTATTCAGGAGGATATTTAGTGATGGGCTTTGAAGTTTACCTTGCACAACATAAAACCAGTCTGATGTGAGAAGAGACCTGAGAACAGCACAGAACAAAAGATAGAGCAGTTGTCAGGGAAGCACAGAGGCGAGGAGACCAACGTGGAGAGTGTGAAACTATCACTGGGCAGGTGCAGGTGGCATGTTTGGCTATTTGTGTGTGGATGTTGCATGTGAGCATGAAAAAGCCTCCACACGCCCGCCCATGCCCGTGCTTATGAACACAGCCTCAGCTGCTTCATCTGGATGTTGGCCAGCCATGGGAAAGCAGACACCTGAGACCTGGGACCTGGGACTTTCATGTCTCCTAGTACTACTGCCAAAACAGGGGCAGTATAGAAGCATTCTACCTTCTAAGGAATCACTATTGTGCTTTAAAATATAGGATTTTTACAGTTGAGAACTACTTCTTTAAACAATCTTTCAGGTGTCCCTAAAGGTTTTCCAACCATAAAAATATTTTTAAAAATGTGTGAGCAATTATGCAAGCCACAGTAAGTCCCGGAGAGACTGTTTGCCTGGGTGGCCTCTCACATGGGGACAGCAAGGAGAAGTGATTGGATCAGCAACAGGGAGGCCTGAATGGTGTTCACAGCAGAGCTGAGGTGCTGTCTGTCAACTCTCTTTGTTGTTTTCCCTTCTCCATCATAGTGTCTACAATTTAAAATGAGTTGTCACATGCAATGAGTTTTGATTCAAAGACTTTATTGGAATTAGCTGTGGCTATGGCTCTATACAGGTCTGAAACTAAAAAAAAAAAAAACCAAACCATCAAATAGAAGGTCTGCAATGGACCAAGAGATGCGGGGGGGGGGGGGTGTTTCACTAACCTACAGGCAAGAGCTGATGTTGCTCCTTTGACAAAATGAGTTCGAAGAGTTCAGAAAAAAATAAGCGTGAACGGTTATTACTTCGTTTGGGGGTTCTGTCCTCAGTACGGTTGCTTATCTAGGGTAAAGCCATGAAATGAGATCTGATAGTTCTACCCCTGCTCCCTGGGAAGAGTTAATAACATGAAATTTTCAGAACACAAAAGTGTGTGTTTTCAGAGAAGGAAGAGAAAATTATAACGTTGGTTTTCAGACTTTGAGGGATTACAACAGAATCTAAAAGGGATGCATGTCAGGAAATGAAAATGTTCCCCTCTTTTTAAGGCAACATGGTGCACTCGAGTTATTTTGGTGGCGTTTAACAGTTATGATGTTCCCTAGCAAAGAAAGATCCTCTGAAATAAGCCCAGAAGTCTCAGAGGGAAAACATAAATATTCAGCTGTGCTCTTAACAAGTTGCTATTTTCTTTCTTAATTGTGTTTACCTTTAAAACAACAACAAACAGAAGCCAAATACTTGGCAGAAGGTTGCTTTTTAAGGAGAATGCATTCTTTGACTGCTAAACAAATGGGGCTTTATTTCTTGCTTGGTTCTTTTTCCCTTTAAAAAAAAAAAAAAGGGAGAGATTCTTTCCTTTTTGTTCATTCAAGAACACCTTGCCCTTGAGCCATTACCCAGTACTCAGACTTCAGAATGGGGGGGGGGCATAGAGGATGTTAAAGGCTGGTTTTATTATTATCATTATCGTTATTGTTATATTCTTGCATTAAATTGTAATAAGCATCCATTAAGAGTCAAGGTATTAGGCATTACAGATACCCTAGATTGAGGGAAACATATATAAACAAATAATTACTAGAGAATAAAATGATACATTTGTACTTAAAAATTATTAGGAGCACATTATTGTTATTATCATCACCATCATCATCATCCTCAGGGGTGAGGGCTGGTAGTGAAGTCATGTACACGTTTGTATGCAGAGCAGAACCAAAGTACAGCGAGAAGGACCTACTCTTTCTAGACCTATTCCCCATACTTGGATAGAAAGTATGCCCTGGGGTCACTAATGTCACATTGTAGCCATATCAGTAGTGAGAGAGAGTCCCTAAGGGGAAGGTGACCTTGGATCACCCATCTTTTGCCACTCCATGTTCCTCTAGGTTCTTCTACAGAAGTTGCAAGGCTCTGGGTCTAATTATCATACACATTCTTCCTCATTTTCTGGTTGTTAAACTCTGTACCCAAGAGTACCTGGGAGGAGTAGGTTCTAAAAGCAAAGCATAGTCTTTTCTACATAACATCCTTCTATGTAGGTCAAAGCTTAGAAAGAATGCTAAGGAACTAGAAGAGGGCTTTGAGGAAAGTCTGTTTCCTAACTTAAAGAGTTCTGCCCAATTATCTCTCATAGACATCACAGAGGAGATGATGTTTGGGAAAGGTGGACAAAGAGGGGCAGGGCAGCTGCTAGGTTTGAGAAGTTTGGTACAAATACTTGAATTACTGTGAGACTTTAGAGAAACTGAGAGGAGTCAGTATTTATTCTGTTAAATAATTTGTATACCTAGTTTATTTGATGCTGTCTTCAAAACAAAATATGAGGTATAAATGTGAAAACTAAGGATTTATAAGAAATTGATCAAATGTGTTATTGTTTCACAACCACTGAATGGCAAAGTTCTGGTTCCAATTAAACCCATCAATCCCAGATCCCCCCTAAACACACGCACGGTAACCATACCCAGAACAGTGGGTAACACACAGTCCATGCTTTGTAAGTGCTTTTAGAAGTCATTTAGGTTCTTCTTTTAAGTTGACTTTCTCATTGCAATTAGACACAAGTGTAGTGAAAAAGTATTTGCTTTAGAAGAGTTTTATAAACATAAGAAGTAAACCATTAAAACTTTCATTCCTTTGGTTATGTTGTGCATATAAATGCATGCACATATGTCCACATATTCCTAGTTTAATCAACAGTGAGTTCTTAGAGATTTTCAACATCCTTATCTTTCTTTAAGGGCTCACTATCTCTATTCCATCTGCCTTGCTGACTTATTAAAGATTAATGCTTCATTTTTTTCTACTTAAAATGTACTATCCTTGGGTGGAAATGTTGAGTTAAATAAGAGAGGCCAGGGCTTTCTGAAGTGAAAAATTTGTATTTCTCCTGGTCAATACTTATATTTATTTATATAAATTTTGTTCAAAAGATTAATCCCCAGGGCTAAGTTCTCCATTTGTAAGTATAGCCTATGGTCTGTTACTTCACTTCCAACATTGCCTGGTCTCCTCATTCTTATTATGAAAAGCTTATCTTTGAGTAAGCAAACATTTAGTCCCTGTGATCCTCAATTGGGTGACACTGGCAAATAGTACTATTATACACTGGGAGTTCTTCTGTTATGAAAACTCATGAAGTAGGTATTAGGCCACCAGCTGATTGGTACTGGCCACTCAAAGGCTGTCAGAGATAATAATACCTTGTCACTATATTATACTTTTTCAGCATACCAAGTATATTAGGTGCTAAATAAAATCATAGAGCTGTCCCCAATGGTCTTGGTGTTCCCATTGAGCTTATTATGTTAATTTGAAGGGTGAGGTTCCAAACATTGACAAAGAGTTGGATTGTAATCAACAGGAAAAGAGAGGTGATAACTGAGAATTCAGGTGACTTATACAATAGGTAATTTTCCCAGATCAAGAATGTTATATGCAAAGAGTTACTTCTTACTTTGAGAACTGGTAGACTACTATCAGATACTTGGAATAGTGGTCATAAATTTTGAGTTCTACTCCTAGCACCTTCCTTGATTTTCTGTGACCTTAAATAAATCACTTAAAAATTTGGGAATCAAAGCTCCTTCCTGCAAAATAGAAAACAATGATGTAATTCCACTCAGGTTATAAAATTGCTGTGAGGGTCAAGTGAGTTTTAGAGATAGATAGATATAGATACATACATAGATAAACATGAATTTTAAAACACTCAGAACTAAAGACTTGATAACGCATACTGATGTTATTGTTTTGCAGTCATGTGGGGTAGAGGAGACTAAAGACAGGAACATGAAGCATGAGCAAAAACAAAAATAAATGAATGTGACAGAGGCACTACAATCAAGTCAAAGAATAGCCCTCAGTCTTCCTGTAATTTCTTCTTTGAAACAGCCTCCAAAAAGAGTTCCCATTAGCTGTTTAAAACATATTTATCAGCTGTTGGCAGGGGGGGGGTCCCTTTAGGAAAAAGAATGTGAGTGCCACTTGTTCTTAGTCACTCAAAGAACTCTGAGCCTGAGAGACTAATACTGACAATTAGAGTCTCATATCACTGTTGGAAGAGCTGTAGAAACAAAGGTCAGTGGGGAAAGGCTGCTGGTTCTCAGAACCCTGGAAGGACAGGAAACACAGTAGCTATTGCTGACTCAGCTCTTAATTGACTGCGACACCCAAATTAAGTGACTCACAGGTGCTCACCTAGAAAGCCTCTGGCAAAACCGTATGTGGGCATTTACCACTGTTCATGTGGCTGCTGCTGGAAAGTGAAGGCTGCTCCCCTTCTATATCCCAGATCGCCCATGAGCGACTCCCTGGGGCACAGTTCCTACTGGAATCTAGCTGGCAGGGAATCTCAGGGAGTGTGGGGCCCAGGGATAGGCAGTGATGTGCAGGTGACAGCAGACAAGTTGGCAAAGCATTGCTCATCAAAACAATTTCCTTAAAAACACTCACATGAAAAGACTAAAGTTATAACCACAGATTTCAAATATTAAAATCAGAGCTTTTTGAAAATGTGAAACTAGACTTTATTCTTACTCATGCAGTTTTGAGATTCCAACAATAAGAAGTGGTGCTATTAATTTATTAAGAGTGTTTCAAGGAAAAAAATGAAGCAAATAAAAGTGTACATCAAATAAATGAAATATGCCCCCAAAAGTGAGTCATAGAGGCAAAGAAAAAGGATGGCTGCAATTGTGTTGAAGGGTTGAGAGTTCTTATTCCACATTGCGTATCTCTATATACTTAGCCTAAACCCATCCAAAGTTGAGTAAGGATCAAGGCATTTCACCCACCAAAGAAGTATGGTGAACAAGCTGAAGGATAGTTTACCAGCCACTGGGCTGGTAGAGTAATGGAGACTATTTCACTGTCCTGAGCAGGAAGAAAGAGGGAAGAAGGATCATCACAGTCTCTCTACATGGATGTCCTTACAGTGCATTAGTGAGAAGTAGCTCTTTGGTTTCCTTCTGCTCCTATCTGCCCTCTATTCCCATGCAACCATAGTGGAGGAGTTCTGTTTATCCCTGGAAAAAGCCTGGTCTCCCCTCTGTATTTTTTCCAGGGATGTAGTTAGGCAAGTTCCTATGCCCATCCTATGAAGACCTACTGAAGTTTCTCTTGACCAGGTCTGCAGCAGGCTTTACAAAAAAACGTTTCTGCTGTCTCTTCCTCTTGAGTTCTCAGAGGCTGGCTCTGGATGAGAGACTTTGCAGGCACAGCGAGGTCTGAGATTTGGGCTTGGTCAAGAGGTACAAGGGCACGACACCCTCAGCATGCTTTCCAGCCTACCTGGTTTGGGCTATAGTTTTACACAGGGCCCCTCCCAGCTCACTGGAGAGTTTTTTATTGGTGTTTGGAGATTATTTGTATATAAATTTCCTTTGGTATTTGGTGAGGCAAAGGCACTACAATAATGTCGACGAACAGTCCTCAGTCTTCCTGTAATTTCTTCTATAACACAGACAGAGCCTTCAAAAAGAGTTTCCCTTCACTGTTTAAAAGCTATTTATTAGCTGTGGGCAGAAGGGAGTCACAAAGGAAAAAGAAGAATGTGAGTGCCACTTGTTCCTAGTCACTCAAAGAACTTCCAGTTAGAGACTAATACAGATAATTAGTCTCATATCACTGTTGGAAGAGGTGTAGAAACAAAGGTCAGGTGGAAAATGCTGCTTTTCAGGTTTTCAGGATTAGTTTATGACCTAGATTCTTGGGTTCTTAACTAAATTTTGTAGTAATCTCATGTCATGTTGAGTAATGTCACTTTATGGTCTACAAAATAATTTCAAAAAATATTAACTTATAATCAAGATTCTCAAAAGAATAGAATGTCTTGGTTTCTGAAAGGAGTATGTATGTTCTTGTGATGAAACATTTTTATTTTTTTTTTATTAAATCATAAACACTTAGATCATGTATACGTTAATGCATTTATGGGGTACAATGTGCTGATTTCATATAGAATTAGGAATGCTTACATCACACTGGTTAATATATCTCATCTCATTTACTTAATTATTGTGTTAAGACATTTATACTCTATACTAATAGATCCAACATGTACCCTTGCATTATTTGACAACGTCATATACTTTTCAGGAAACGGTGTTATGTCCTACCTGTAACTTTGCTTTTCTTGTTTTTTTGAGATTACAAGAAAAATGTGAGTCACAATAATCTTCCTTAGGGCTGACTAGTTTATCCTGAACTAGGTTTCACTTTGAAAGAATGTTTATGGACACAATCCCCAATCGTAAATGCTAACACAGGTCTTATCATCAAAGCCTCAAATGAACTTGAGCATCTAAAGCATTTTGAAACTGGATGAACATTATATGAAACACTCTCAGGCAGAACGTCCCACTCCGGGAAAAGAAATGAGATTTGGGATATATTCTGGAATTTGTCTTTGATTTATGCCATAGGAGTTCCATTGAGTATCAATGTCACATACTTTTCAGGAAATAGTGTTATGTCCTTCCTGTAACTTTTTTATTTGTTTGAGATTAGAAGAAAAATATTAATCACAATAATTTTCTTTAGGGCTAAGTTTATTCTGAATGTGGTTCTGGGTCCACAGGTACAGATCACCATCTAACTTAGCAGACTTTTATAACCAGGAAGAAAATGCTTATTTTTGAGGCTGTTTCTCAGTTATTTGGGTCAGCAGAAAAATCATTTCCTTAGCATTTGGCAGAGTCACAGAAAAATGGTTTGAATGTTTTACCATTTCTTTGATGAGTCAAATTCAATTTTGTCACTTTCCTGTTTAAATATTTCTTCAGTGGCTCTTCCTTAATGTTCTGGATTAAATAAAAAATCTTTCCTATGGCTTTATTAGACTTTTCAGCAGCTGATTCCTAATTACCTGCCCAGTCTCATTTCCCAGTGGTCCCCAGATGCTTTCATCACTACAGCTTCTGTGAACTCTTCTCCTTTCCTCCAACACTCATGCTCAGCTGCTAATCCCTCTAACTTTGCCTTTCACTCTCTCCCTCACCCCCTTATTAAATCTTACAGATGAATTTTTACTTAACTTTCCGAAGACTAGACTTTTAGCTCCTCCAAATATCAGCCTTGTCTTATCAATCTCCAAATTCTTGGTGCTAAATTGAATTTTGACGACAAAATACAAGTCAGTGAGATGAGCTAGCTACATAATTGTGCACTTTCAATGTTTATCAAATGTCAAGAGTCTTCTGCTTATAGAATATGAACAGTTATTAGGAATTTCTCATTTTATTTCTGTAGTAGCTTGCCTAGCAAGTGTTTCTTTTTTTTTGTTGCTGTTATTGCCAAAGCCCCTAGTAAAAGCCATATTATAAATTCCACATATAAAAAAATATGCCCTAAAATATGATATTTAAGAATTCAACGTAATTGCAGCTATAGTAGCAAGACTATTTGCAGGCTGTAAATTCAGGCTGTAAAATGAGCAATAGAAATTTGCTTCTAAAGAAAAATGTGATTTCATTAGTGTATGATGGGTTCATAAAATATTAGAATCTTATTTGAAAAATAGTGAACAGATGTTTTAAGGCAAAAATGTGGCCTCATTTATGGTCAGAAGAATTATACTTTTCAAACAGGGGTATTGCATTTGGCTTTAGAGGTAGAATCAAGACTTTTTGGATTCTGGATCCTGGGGAGCATCTTGACCTTGGTCTTCCCCAAGCCAATTCTGTCTGCACTTTGGTATGCTTGACAGCAGCCATTTTTAGCCTCGAATCAACCTTGAGTTTCAGTGTGAAGCTCTGTTCAACTGATCAGACATTCTAGAGAGCAGAAATGCAATGGTATAAGTTATGGCTTCTTTGTTTGAATGTTTGGTGGGTAGAGCATTCCTTTAGTTCTGCAAGATCTGTACTTCTCTGGAAGCTACTGCAGAAATCAGAAAAGAGATATTAGCAATGAACTTTACTCCCCTTGGGCTAGATAAGCAATAATACTTATGTTCTGTCCTGTTTCTCAAACTTTAGAAGAATCCTAACTGCCTAGTATGATTGATTTACAGAGTGTTGTTAGTGAGGAAGAGCTAGAATAAAATTGCATAGAATGTTACACAATTTTGAAGATTTTTGTCTATCTCTTCATGTTATACCTATATATTCCCCTTATCTTTTACATGAACAATTTGTATTTTGAATATTAATTTATACTAAACTCCTCTAATCGATAATTTGATTACTTATAAGATAACAGAATGCTGTTACTATACTTTTTAAAAATTATCTTGGTCACATGGTTTACAGATTTCAAGTTACTTATACTGAACTGAAAAATATTAATACTAAAAATTCTAAAAATATTAAGACATTTGTCTTTATTATTTCTTGGCATTTCTATATATCCACTCATTTAAACATAATTATTGATTAAAGCATCTGCCAAGGATGAATCCTGCAATGCAAAAATCTAACAATTGCTTCCCGCAAGCAAAGTTGTTTAAATCAGAGTATTTCCCCTACCAAAGATTAGGAGAACTCAAATGGTAAATAATTAAAAACCAAATTAAATAAAACAACAAGGTAGAGGCTGTAATGCAGGCTGGAGAAGTTGGATAAGATTTAATAGGCCTCTCGGAGTCTTAATTTCAGTGAATTCATGACGTTAGCTTTCTCCTCTTCCCTTCATTGTGGTTCATTCCATTAGCCTCAGAACCTGTCTGCCCATTCACTATGGAGTGAATCCTATTCCTAATGCCTCACTTCAAAGAATACTCTCCCTCCACAGAGATGCATTTTCTGAAAATGGACAAAAATTTTCATTCGACCATGTGATCACTAGGTATTTATACCTAGTTTTAATAAATTTTATTTCTACTCAACCACCTTACTTTTCCTTCTGTGAGACAGTCAGGAGCGCCAATTAATATGTTGTCCTCCTCCACAAAAACATTGTGGAGCTTTGCCCATCTACTTTTTTTTTTTATTGAATGGTAACTATGTATATTAATACACTTCTGGGGTACAGTGTGGGGTTTTCACATGCAATCCGAAATACTTCCATCAAACTGATCAACACAGCCTTCATGTCATTTTCTCAGTTATAGTTTTAA
>CAUYQV010109835.1:0-54757 GCA_963574575.1 Galagoides demidoff
GCTGCAACCAAAAAATAGCCAGGCATTGTGGTGGGTGCCTGAGGTCCCAGCTACTTGGGAGGCTGAGGCAGGAGACTCGCTTGAGCCCAGGAGTTGGAGGTTGCTGTGAGCTGTGATGCCACAGCACTCTACCCAGGGGGACAGCTTGAGGCTCTGTCTCAAAATAAAAAAGAAAAATGCACATGCATTCCAACTTTCCTCATGTTCCTTCATATGATTAGGGCCTCTGTGTGATTTCTCTTGGGTCAGAAAAATCAACGCTAGAATCCCAACTCTCTTTCATCCTTGTCACTTGAACCATGAGGAACCTTGAACACTAGAACCACCTATTACAAGGAACCCTGAATGCTAAAACCACCTCCAAACAAAAGAGCTTGCTGCTATAATAATAATGAACAAACATGATAACAATAACATGGCCATTATTTATTGAGCACTCAGCTCTTTCTTTGTCTTCTCTGATTTAATTATCATAACATCCCAAGGAACAATTAATAACATTATTTTACACACAAAACTGAGATCTGGAGAAATTAAGAGACTGAATTACGGTCCTAGGACTTGCAAATGGCAGAACCGGGACGGAGCCAGGTGTGCTGATGCTAGATCCAGAGCGTGTCAATCTCACTGGATAGGGCCCTGATGAGGAATGTTTCTCGTTTGTCTCCGGTTTCTCATTATAGTGTTTAGCTGCCTTTCAGCAATCTGTCCTCTCTTCCACCCCACATGTGTCCTCCCACTGCTGTTCTTATGCATGTCCACTTCCTCTGCCCTCACTGTAGATGCCAAATGGGCAAGTGTTCGTGTGAGCATCTGCCTGTTTTGTTTCCCGGGCGTTCTGTGCTTGGTGTGCCTTGGGGGATATTGGAAATAGGAGTGGAGGAAGCAGGGGGTCCCTGGGGATCAGAGGAGGGGATGTTATTAACTACAAGCTTTTCTAGAAGAGCCCGTGTTAACTATTATGAGCCAGTAGGTCAAGTGTTCTAAGACAGCCACATCTGGTCAGCAGCTCAGCTCACTACTTGCAATTTGTGATTGGGGCTCCCCCTCCACCTTACATGGAAAAGCAATATGATGGTTGAAGAGAGTTTTAAAGGGCAAACGACAGAACAGCACACAAGGCTTGATAAAGAGAGGTGTGACCTTAGTGGACACCCTGGCAAGTGCACTGGGAGAGGTATTTAGCTCTTCCTTGAACCTGCCTATCCTGCCATGTGGGGGAAGAAGGATTTGAGTTCAACTTGCAGCCTCCACATTCTATTTCTACCCTAGATGAGGCAGGGATTCGTGGTCACTAACTGGGCTCTTGGGTCAGAAAAATCAATGCTATCATTCCAACTCCCTCACTGTGAGTTCTTGAGGGGGTTTTCATCCCTGGGCCTCTGGGGACCCAGCTGTGAGAGAGTGATAATATGGACAGTCTTCTTACAGGATATCTAAGAAGTTTGAATGCAGTTTAGGAGGTAAGAAAAAACATGTGCACAATTTTGGCACACAGTAGGCATTTAATTAATGGCAGCATTATTGTGGTTTTAAACTTAGGAGGAATAAGATAGCTTTATTGGCATACTTTGGAAATTCCCACTGCTTGACCCAATCCCAGAAGAGCGTTTACAAAAAAATCAAGGGTTTACTATGTGCAAAATTTTTAATAAGTGGACAGTTTGATTAGCATAAACGTTACCTAACAGTCATTATTGGGAAAGGCAGACATTACAAGAAATGTTTGAGCATGAAATAAGAAACGTATCCAGTACAGCCATTGCCACAGTGAGCTCTTCGCTGTGTTTTTTTCCTTGCTGTCCTTTAACGTGTGAGTTGGCAAACTTTTTCTATAAAGGGCCAGATAGAAATATTTTCTGTTTTGCAGCTACCTGCTCTCTTTTGCAACTACTCAACTCTGCTACAGATAATGTGTAAAGAAATGCGTGTGGCTATATTCCAATTTTTGAAACACGGAACTTGTAGTATCATAGAATGTTCATATTTTGCCTTTCCTCCAGTCACTTAAAAGTATATTTTTTAAAAATAATTCTTCCCTCATGGGCTACTCTAAAAAGGAAGGTAAGCTGGATCAAACCTATACGTTGTAGTTTGCCAGGTCACAGGAATCTGTGCCTAATATTTGCAAAATAACATATACGAGGTCTGTCAGATCCTAGAACAAGGGCTACATACCTCAGCAGTGGGTATCACTATGGTCACCTTTGAAGTACTCCCCATGGGAAGCAATGCACTGATGCTGGTAGCTAGTCCACCCTTCAAAGCACGTTTTCTAGGATGAATTTCTGAACTTAATTGTCAGACCTCATATATTATACATTTAGACAATATACCTGTAGGTATATGCAGTTCTGATCCTGCTTGTGATACTTGTATACAGAAAGTTTTCCCAAGCTGCCACAGCTATGAAGACCTTATTTCTATTGGCCGTTTGGTATTTCAGGATATAAATGTCCGTGATGTATTTTTAACCATTCCCTTTTGTTTACAATGTACATTGTTTCCATTTCTTTGGTTATTTATTGCAGGTTGGCCAGGGCCGGGTTCGAACCTGCCACTGTAGGTATATGGGGCTGCTGCCCTACCCATTGAGCCACAGGCGCCACCCTCATTTCATTGGTGATTAGAGACAATGCTCTGGTAGAAATTTAAACTGTACCTTCTGTATGAAAAGAAAAGGTTCAGATACAAATTCCATAGAATTATGCAAAATTCCCAGCCTGAACCATCCTTGCCTGTGCACTGTAGGGGGGAATACCAGCGTCTCTTTAGGAGATGGAGTGAATTTTAGGATAACTTTGGGATGGCTGATGGAAATTTAGATAACTCAGACCCCCTCCGACTAATATCTTGGGCCTCGAATCCCATCTTCCTTCCCTCTACCCAATGTGCCTACACAAACAAAGCCACCACGGGATGAAATGGTCTGGGAAACTGAGGCCCAGAGAAGTTAAGAATTTTACCTAAGGTTGCTTAATATACTAGTACACCATGGAATATTATTCAGCCATAGAAAGCGATGGAAACTTTATATCTTTTCCATTAACTTGGTTGGAGTTGGAGAACATTCTCCTTAGTAATGCATCACAAGAATGGAAAAACAGGTATCCAACGTGCTCAAAACTAATATGTCGCCAGTAGATGAACGAAAACACACCCACACAAGAGAAAAACTCAATTTAATTCAAGTTGTGGGGGGAGGAGAAAGGAAAGGGGGGACTTGCTGTACTCTCACCTAATGAGCATAATGTAAGGGAACACGGCACGCCTCCTGGCTGAGGGGCACAGCTACTACAGGGACCTTACCTAACAAATGCAAACACTGTAATCTAATCATCTATACCCTCCTATTAATCTGAAATTTTAAAAAAATAATAAAATAAAAAATACTAGTAGAGACATGAGATTTAGAACACCTTAGTTTCTAGGGTATGTTGGTCAAGCATCTTGGGCAGAGAGAAATTTTGCTAATAGAAAGAAACAACGACGATGCCCTTCCACATATACTTGTGTATACACACACACAGAAGAGAAAGGAAGAAAGAAAAAACGCACTGTGGCCCGTTCAGTCTCTGCCGACTTCCCCACTGGGACTTAGCTGCATTCAACCTTTTGGCTTGTTCATTGTGTGCACCAATTTCCTCCTTCCCCGGCAACAAATTGAGGTGTCTCTAGAGCTTGTGTATACCCTGACTTCTCTCGCCTTCCTGCTTAACATTTTCCACATGTGTATCGACCTACTGGGACACCAAGCTCCCTTGTTTCCCAAGATATCTGATGCCTCGGTCGTGTTCTCCAGTGTTCAAACCTCAGCAGTGTGAAAAGTCTTCCTCTTTTTCTTCTGCCCTCTCGTAAATGGGGGCATTTCTTGGGAATCTCATTTCCTTTGTGTGTGAGGCCAATTCTTTTATTATTAGTGCATGTATGTATACCTGGCCAATAGCTCATTTCTGGGCCTCTGAAATCACTTCATCTCCACTGTTAGGAGTGAGAAAGATCCATGGAATACCAGGATATTTTGATCTGAATCAATGATGGAGAATTCCATTTATTTGAATGGTTGTTTACGGCTTAAAAAAAACAGTTGAGGTGGTTAAGAGTTTACAGATCAGGAAACTGAGGCCCCCAGAGGTCATATGGCTTGCCTAAGCTCATTAGGGGTTTTATAGCAAGCATTCTGAGTCGCCCAGAAAAATCTAACTGTGGACCACCCCTAGAGCAGAGCCAATGAGAGGAAAATGAAAATTCGTCCCCAAGTTCCTGGGATTAACACAAGCAGCTGTAGGCCCAGCCTTGATAATCTGCTATATTTTTGGCTGTCACTTATCAACGTGGTGCTTCTCGTCATGGCAAGCTTGTGGAAAACAAGTATACACATCAATATTAGCATCTCTGACACATTAAAAAAAAAAGTGAAAAGTGAGTTAAAAATCAATAAGCATAATTTTTAACATTTAAAGTTGAAAATAAACATTCTTGCATTATTCATTGAACTGGGCACTGGCAAATTAAATATTTATATTATTATGAGTCTCACTTTTATAGTCTTTAGCAGGCATGAAGAGTTAATTTGAAAAATAATAATACTGATAGTAAAGATGGGGGCCCACTTTTGCTGAACCCTTACCGAATCATTCAGTGGAGCTCTGTTGTTTCTTTGAACCCCGTGTAAGATTGTCCACAGCACCCTGCTATTCCATGAATAGGATGGAGACTTTCCAGAAGGATCCTTCTCTGTACATGGATTCATTCATTCTTCCATCTCTTCCTTATTAAACAAGAATTTATTATCTGCCTAGTATGTGCTAGTCATTGGGCAAAATGGAACATAAGTTGTATTTAAACCTCAGCAGTATGAAAAGTCTTCATTCTTCCCAGCATGTTGGATCAAGTCTTGATTTGAAGTAGTCTGTCTTCTCCTGGGTCAAGCCAGCCACTCCAACTGAGGCTAATTAAACATAGTTGACGAAGTGCACATGTATGTCACTGTAGGAAGGGGAAGCTGTGGCCTGCAATGTTTAAGCCAGTAATAAAATCTGTAATTCCTTGTTCTTCTTCTTCAGCCATTTTTAAGTTATCCCCAAAGCAAACCCATGATGGACCTTGGGACTCAGAAGTGACTTCCCTTATGTGTCCATTCCAAGGTGAAGGTCTTTGCCTTTTCACTCCCACATTCCACTCACTGTTCTGGGCACTGGGGAAAGAGCAGGAGGAGGTTACAGGTTGGTGGGGAGAGCAGCCTTGGTGCCAGTTATTAACTGTCCCCTATTGCTCTGCCCTGTGATGCTACAGACGGGGCTCTCCAGACCTCATCACTACTTTCCTCTTGGGCTCTGCCAACAGGGAGCAACAAAGGGAGCTGGCCCAGCTGGAGTATGTGAAGGCATTTGCTCCTTCCTGTCCACATGCGGTTCTTATGAACACCCATCTCTTCCTCCAGCCCCAACAAACCACCGTGGTGGCACCTCCACACATCTCATAGCTGAATCCTCTTTGCGTTTTTTTCTAGTGGTTGAAGAACTGGCTTTATCACATCCCTCTTGGAAACACAAGCATCAGCAGAAGTCAGGAATCTGGACCCATGGGGACACGTCTCTGAACTCAGAATCACCAGCTAAGTTTTGACTTCATGGGGTCCTTCCTCTATGCTTCTAAGTAATTATTTTTAGTAATTCTGACATCTTCCCTTTAGTCCTCACTTCTAGGGCTGGTAGCAATTGCAGAGAGATAACTTAGTGTCATCTCCCCAGTTCCCTGATTACTAATTCCTTTTATTAAATTCTCTCTGTTAAAATAACTGGTGTGATTTTGTGTCCCTCTTGAACTCTGACCGATACAGCCAGTAATCATAAAATCTCGACATATATATATGCTCGACATATATATAATTGCAACTGGAAAGGCTCAGATGTCAGCAGGGGATTTGTGGGGAGATTTGAGGGGGGTCAAGGAGCACCCCTAAAGAAGATGAAGGTGTGGGAGTTACTAGAGGAAGTCAGGGAACAGTGTTCCAGTTCAAGGGACAGTGTAAGCAGGAGCAGCAGGCCAGCAGGAAAAACACTGGCTTTGGTGGGCAGTGGCTCAGGGTCATGAGTCAAAGGTGGTGAACCAGGGACCTCAGTGAGGGAGCAGGGGCTGGAGCAGATGAAGAGGAGGACAAGAGCCAGAGCGTGGGGTGGTGGGCAGGCCAAGATCACAGCTGGTCTTTCATGGAAGAAAGATGCACAAACACTGAGAACCCCAGGCATGACCTCTGCACTGAGAGTTGGGCTGATGAGTGGGACTCGAGCCCACTGCTTCAGTCCAGTAGAAATACCATGTGCGTCAGGCAGGTAACTTCACATTTTCTAATGGCCACATTTTTCATACCCATGTAAGTGAAAAACTCATATCAATCCAAGGTGGGGGACAGGGGAATGAGGGAGCGGGGAGAGAGGAGGAGGGAAGGAGGTGGGGGTTATGGTGTATGGCACAGTTTTGGGAGATGGGACACAACTATAAGAGGGACTTTACCTAACAAATGCAAACAGTGTAATCTAATTCTTTGTACCTCAATGAACCTAAAATAATAATAATAATTATTATTATTAATAAAAAAGGAAGACCCAGGATGAGCTAATTTTGAAATGCATTTCAGGGAACCTCACATATCCAAAGTGTTCTCATTTTAACGTGTCATTAATAGTATAAAAAATGGTGCTATACTAACCCTATATACTAAGCCTCAATGGCTTCTATACTAAGCCTTCAAAACCCAGCACGTGTTTTACCTCCATGGTACATCTCAGTGAGGACTCGCAACCTTTCCAATGCCTACTGTGGTTCGTGGCTGCCACACTGGACCACCCAACTCTCTGGCCAGACCACCTAGGTTCAAATTCCATTTCTGCCACTAACTGGCTACATCCTCGAATCTCAATTTCCTCATCTGTAAAATGGAAATAACAATAGCAACCACATAATAGGGCTCTAGAGAGAACTGAATAAATTAATACCTTTAAAGAGCTCAAAACATACAGTAACAGTTATAATAACTATTAAAAAATAACTCTTGCCCGGGCAAAGGGGATAGAATCACTTGGACTGGCCAGAAGTGATTGTAGGCAGATCATTTAGTTAGACATTGGTTGCTGGCATGTTCTCAGCAAAAGAGACCTGGGACTAAAGGAGGGTTTTTTATTTCTTTTTAAGGTGTATAAATTCAGACATTTAACCAAGTGTATGAATTCACACCAGACCCCTGTGAGGATTTAGAATTGTTCTAAGATCAGGGATCTACGTCTGTCTGTCTCACCATTGTTATTGTTATTATTATTATTGTTTATATATGTATTTTGCATTTCAGGAGTCTCTGAAGTTCATAAATTGGGAACATTCTGATCCAAACATGACCATTTCTTATTTTGGAACCGGGGCTAGGGAAGAGGTATTCTTGATTCACATAAAAGTGGTACAGGGACATTGTAGTCCAATCAAATGAAATTTGGTCATCAAATTGTGACAATATTGCCAGCGCACCCAGCCTAATCCCAGTCACAGCCAACTGACTCTTGGGGGTGCCAAGCATTGGTTCCTTCCTTTACAAGACCAGGTGGCAATGAGAAAGACCGCCCTGACCTTCCTTCTAATCTAGGGATATACGCACAACACTTCCAAGCTTAGGCTTTGGGTCCTAATGAAAACATGAAATTCACTGGGTTTCAGAGGAAAAATAAACTCCCTCTCCTCTTAACCCCATCTGGACTCCCTCCCCCCTCCCGGGAGGTGATAATTACTAAAGGCTTAACACCTCTCCTGTATCTTTACACACTCAGGCCTGCCCCACACTGCACAGAACATTTGCCCTGAAGGGAGACATGAGGGGGGTGGCAGGGTGAGGGAGTTCCTTAGGCTCTGACTCTGTGGGACCACCTGGAAGGAGGTGAACAAGGGGCAGAGGAAGGGTGAAGGCTTCTGGTGGGGGTGGGGACACAGGACGGCACAGGCTTCAACCTGGGTCTAGCTTCTTAGGGAAGGGAAAGTGAGTGAGGCTTTTTTATTTAACTGTCCAAAATTCACACTTGTCAGTGGCTCCCATTACTTTTAGAATCAAGATGGAACCTCTCGGCCAAACCAGCAATGTCCAGCATGGTCGGCTTGGCTGCACCCTGGGCACCTGCCCCAGAACACCTTCTTTCCATGTTAGGGACCCCAGGGCCTTTGCATTTGCTACTTCTCACATCTTGACTCTACTCTCTTTCCCTTTTCTCAGATACCTACCTCTCTACATTATTTTAGGTTTCGATTCAAATGTCACCTCTTTCACAACTGGAAATATTTGCCAGTGTGGACCAGTGAAATAAATTATGGTACAAGCAGGTGATCCAGTGCAATGCAGCTTTATAAAAGAATGAAGAAACTCCATATGAATAAGGAATAGTCTCTTAAGAAAAACTAAAAGAAAAGGAGGGCATAAATATTGTGTATAAGATGCTACCATTTCTGTAAAAATAGAAAAAATATATAATGCACGTGTGTGTGTTCCCATGTACATATGTGTGTTTTAGTATATACCTAGAACATTTTGCGGGGTGCCTCTAAAGAAGAAACGAGGAGGGCAGCACCTATAGCTCAAAGGAGTAGGGCACTGGCTCCATATGCCAGAGGTGGTGGGTTCAAACCCAGCCCCAGCCAAAAACTGCAAAAAAAAAAAAAAAAAAAGAAAGAAAGAAAGAAAAAATACTAGGATAAGAGCAGAGAATCTCAGAATACCCTTATGTATTTCAAGCTTATTTAGTGACCAAGTAGGTTACAAGAATGTATGTCAAATATTATCTCACTTTTATATAAAATCATATGCACACCCACACAGAGTAGGGCTAGACAGATGCCTGAGTGTGGCGCAATTTCAAATGACCTCTTTTTCCTTTTGTATGTTCTAATTCCTCCACCCACCCATGAACATATTACTTTTATAATCTGAAAACTGAAACAAGACACAGAGGCAGTGAGAGGCATTTAGACTAGAGGCTGAGCGCACAGATTCCAAGGCGCACGGCTTCAGTTTGTTGTTCACTGGCTGTGTGACTTTGGGTAAGTGACTTAACCTCTCTGTGCCCCTGTTCTTTCATTGATAAAATGGGTATTCATAATAGGAGTATGTAGCTCATAGGGTTTTTGTGAGGCTTAAATGAATATATGTGTGTGCATCAGCATGGAAAAACATTAAGTACTACAGCAGTTTTTGCTATTATTTTTAATTTTAAAAATACTGAAATATGCAAGATTGTTACCTTTGTAAAAAATATGCAAAATAATAATATATATAACATTGCCACAATCTGATCTCTTCTTCCCTGACCTGGTCCCTCAGCTGGAGTGTGTACTCCCCAAAGCGCATAATCTTGACTGCTATGGCATGGTGCTGGAAAATCCCTGGGGACAGATGTCAGCCTGCCTCTGGACACCCCGACACCCTGGAGCTGTGAAATGTCAGGTGCCAAGAGCAAGTCCTCTAAATTCATCAGCATGGCTGATGCTTTTCGATCGGTTTCCGTGGTGAAGGAGAAGGAAGCCCGGGAGAAGTGTGCACTGGCATCCCCCCTCACAGCTCTGGCCCCTGCCCGGGTGGGTGCGTTCTGACTCGGTGTGACAACTGGCTGAGCAGCTTTGATTAATTAAATATTTCACTCTGAATTTGCAAAACATCATCTCTGGCAAGTCCATGTAACGCCTGTAAGGCTGGGCTAATTAGCCTAGCAGGTCATCGGGCTGGTGTGCTGCTGAGTGTTTAACTCTTAGGCAGGCTGAAAAATGTTGGTCTGAGAAGAGAGGGGGAAGAGTTTAGGGTCTGGCCAGCTTGTCATTTTGCCTGACACTGGGTGAAAGATTTCCTTCTTGTCTCCTCCAAACCACCAGTAACTCCCTGTGTGGGAGCCTCCCGAATATGCCCTACATTGTCAGCCTTACCCTCTCATTTAATCCAGTTAGTAAGAGGAACACTTATGATTTCTGTTTCTCCAAGGACTGAAAAATCCTGACTCTGGTTGGCTCATGCCAAAAAGGAGTAATTGAAAATTATGTAGTTATTGGTTATTATTGGCTTCTGGAATTGAGAAGTCCTGGGACCAATCTAGCTTCAGGGATGACTGGATCCAGCACCCAGCTTCTGTCCTTAGGCTGATTCCATCTCTCCTGCGCTGTCCTCTTTCTCATGCACTAACTTTCTTGAAGGCCATGGGATGCCCACAATGACTCTATCCTTAAGTCCTTTTAGTTCTGAACTCCAGAGAAGCAAACCAAGAGGCTCTTTATCAGAAGCACTATCCGAAGTCTCACTATATCTTGTTGTCTCCCTCAGGGTCATGCATCCATCTGCAAAGCTGATCTCTGTGACCACTGACTGGTGTAGGCTAACCAGGAGCTGGAGTGTGGAGAAAGGTCTCCCCCCATCCCCAAAAACACATGAGTGAGAATTGGGAAAGAGGTTTTTCTCAAAGAAATTCCGGGTGCTGCTTTTCAGAAAGGCGAATGGCTATTGAAAAACAACAGATGTCCACGACAGACAAGTACCCATTCTGCAGTTGAGGAAACTCAGAGATGGGAATGTCTCAAAGTACATTATGGGTGTGCACTTTTAATTCAAGTTGGCCTTACTCCTATGCCTTAACCATGACCCTGTAATACCTTCTCATCTAACCCTGCATTGACTATCTAGTATGCCAGCTATCTATCCATCATCCTGTATTTCATCACATTGCTATCCATAGATCTTGAAGGCACAGATCCTTTGTTTGGTACAAAGTTTATTGTTAAACAATAGAGAATTCGTGCCAGGAATCACTTCCTTTCCAAAAGGTGAACTCCATAGGTGGTCATTTGTAAATTTTATGGGGTTTCCTTCATTTTATCGATATGAGAAAGCATACAGTAAATGTAGAGCGATAATGATGACAACAATAACATTACTGCTACTACCGCCAGCTAAGAGTTATCTTGTGCCAGGCAAAGTATTAAGTATATCTATGTTTAATTCTCAAAACATTATCGAGCTCCTACCATTATGCTTGCTTTATAATTAAGGAAACAGAGGCACAGAGAGGTTAATCAATTTGTCCAAGGTCACACAGCTTAGAAAGCAGCCAAGCTGGGATCCAAATCTGGTTAGTCTGACTCCAGACCTTTGCGTATTACTGCCTCTCATCACATCAAGCCTGTGATTTCATTGGTGGTGTTGCTCAGGATAAGGCTAAGTTTGGGATCGTGGAGTTTTATAAAAGAAAACAAAAAATCTATAACCCAGGGGGTTGTAACAACCTAGTCGACATTTGGAGGTGGTTAATACAAGGGACCAGGCCTACTGTACTCATATGTACGTGTGACACATGTGTGGTCTATGAAAACTAGGTCAACTTGAGGAGGTGGTGAGTGCAGGGATGGTCAACTACGGAGGTTCTACTGTACTTTGTGTTGGTGCTTGTGCTGTGAGAAACGATGAGGAATGACAAACAGATTCCGATTCACAGAATCGTGGAGTGAGAATAATTACCCAGAGTCCTCTAGATGGGTGCATGAGTCCCTTTGAGCAGGATCTCTTAGAATATCCTCCCAAGCCACTATGAGAGCCTAACTCCTAGCAGAGGGCCCTGATGGCCACTGTCTGATGCCTGATAAGTTTGAATTCATCAGCCATCCTCTTTAGACCATGGTGGTTACCTTACCTGAGCTATGCCCACCAGAGTGCCGCTCTGGACATTTAGAATTGGGAGGGAGGAGATAAAAGGCACACACACAATGTGCACGTTGATCCATTCTCTTTTGGTAGTTGAGTCAATCATGTGTAACCCTGGGCACTGTGGGGTGGCCCAATGTACAGGGTGGAGCTGTCAGTTGTTTCCAATCAAAGAGAGAGGAATGAAGCCAGCCTGTAGCCAGAGGCAGAGATATAGGGCAAAAAAGGGGCCTTGTCCAGGTCCCCAAGGGCCTTTTTGCTTATTGTAGTCCTTCTACAAGTTCAGCTGCCTGCTGACATAGTTTTTGTAAGACTTCCCTCACCATTCAGAATATCTTCTGCCTAAGAGACTTCCATCAGATTTCTGTGACTTGCAACCACATGAGTCTAACCTACTCACTTGGCTTAGCTTCAAAAATCCAACTTCTCTTTTCTGGGCTGGGTCAAAGCAATGGTGCAAGGGAATGTCCAGGGTGCACCTCATCACAGCAGGCCTTCCCTTCAACCCCCAGTCTTAGCTGGATCTGTGGTTTCATACAGCAACCCACAAGAACCTCTATCATTGGAGTCAGGTGAACCAACGTGGACTTCTTCCCCTCAAGGTCAGTGAAAACAGGGGGTGGGGGCAATGATTTCCCTCTGTCGGCAGCCAAATTGATCATTTTCTCAGGCTGCCTGAGTAATGCCCATGCTTGAGCCTCAGATGTTTGCTGTGGAAACCTGTCTCTTCTCCTGGATGCCCTGGGGCCTTGTTAAATCTCTCTTCAGTGCAGAGAGTCAATGTCCAGTCTCAGAAGCGGCCCCATCTCACCACCCGACTGTGTGGGTGGGCAAGATTAAAATCCCTGGTGTTGCTGCTGGAGTCTTGCTGTCTCTCTTTAGGGATGATAGTTAAAAATTCATGGTTATTTTCAAAGGAGGAAAAAAAAATGCTTAAACTGCTTTCCTATTTGCAAACGTTCCTTTTTTTGATTCAAAATCAAACTTTTGTCTAGACAGGAGAGGGCTTTTTGCTGACATATCTTGCCATCTCAGAAACCTTTAAGTTTTCCAAATGCAACACTCCTACCCCTCTGGGCGGTGGGTCTCCAACACCACGTTGCTTTTAAACACATTCTCTAAGCAACTCAGAACAGAGATGACTGGATGGGGAGGCCCAAGATAGCATTGGCAGGTTCTTCTGTTGGCTCTGTCATCTTCTTTAACAAATTATCTACTCTGGCAGCTACACAGACTCTCTGGCACAGTCTACCTTTATTTTGGTGCTTGAAGCCGCTGATAAAAGGCCTCCATCACCCACGTGCTGCTGCTGTTTCTCCTTCTCCCTCTTCTTCCTGGCTGTTTTCTCTTCTATTCCAACTAGTATGTGCTCACTGTAGAAAGATTAGAAATTTGATAAGCACTAAGGAAGAAGAAAATAAATACCCCCTCCCACAATTCTAACCTTCTAAAAATTTTTCTCTGAATATATAGTCATATATCCTTTCTTGGTCCATTTTCTGTTGCTATAACTGAGTTCCACAGACTGGAAAATTTATAAAGAATAGAGGTTGATTTAACTTGTGGTTGTGGAGGCTGGGAAGTCCAAAACCATGGTACTAGCATCTAGGGAGGGCTTTCCTGCTTGGCAATGATGTGGTGGGAGGTGTCACATGGCAAGAAAGAGCAAACACACTAGCACGGGCCTCTCTTCTCTTAAAGCCACCAGTCCCACCATGGGTATTTGGAGGGTCCCGCCTCGATGACCTTTGTAAATCCTAATTACCTCCCAAAGGCCTCACCTCCAAATACCACCAACATACGAATTTGGGAATTAAGTTTTCAACACATAAAATTTGGGGACACATTAAAATCATAGCCTACGCTATAGGTGCCTACATAAGTATCTTAAAAATTATGCCCAAACGTTGCCACTTAAACAATAAAATTTATCATCTCATAGTTTCTGTAGGTCAGGAATTTGGGAGCTGCGTGGCTAGGCAATTGTGGCTTAGGACCTTTCATGAAGTTATAGTCAGATGTTGAGGAGCTGCAGTCTTAGATGAAGGCTTGATTGGGGCCTAAGGATCTGCTTTCATGATGGCACATTCATATGGCTGGCCAGTTGGTGCTAGCTGTTGATAGGAGAACTTGTTTTCTTACCAGGTGGACCTTTTTTCCCATACGTTGCTTGAATGTCTTCACAATATGGCACCTGGCTTAATCCAGGTGATCCAAGGGTAAGCAAAGCAGAAAGTGAGTGATCCAAGGGTAAGCAAAGCAGAAATAGGAATGACATTTCTGATTTAGCCTTAAAGTCATACTCCATCAAATCTGCCATCTTAACCCAGACATAGTGTGGAATAATGGACAAAGGCTACCCAAGAGTTAAGAGGAAAGAGTCCTTAGGGGTCATATTGGTAGCTGGCTACCATTATATGAACATGATATCCATACTTTTTAAAACAATAAAAGGCACTGTCATATATATACCAACTTACCAACCATGTGAGTGAGCCACCTTGAAGAAAACTATACAGCCCCATACAAACCTTCAGATGAGACTGTAGCCCCAATAATATCTGACTTTAACCTCGTAAGAACTTCTGAGCCAGAACTGCCCAGCCAGACTACCCTCAAATTCCTGACCCATGGGAACTGTGAGACAATAAACTTATTGTTTTAAGCTGCTGAGTTCCCATGACTTGCTTTTTCAAGAATTAGTGTATCATGATCATCTCTTATTATAATTACATATCATTTTATAACATCATCCTAACAGTGCTCCTAGGGGGGCAATTGGAACTATATGGCTAGGGTTCAATTCTCCAGCTGTCCTTTTTCTTGCTGGGACAGTCCTGGAGGCATATGTGTATCTGGTGCATTTGTGGGCATGGGTTACTAAACAGACTTTACCCCCATTGACTCATTTGTTACATGTAACATTACAAAAAAAATTTTTTTTGTCAGTTGTCACCATGAGTTGGGGTGTTTCGTTATTGTAGCATAACCTTACTTGTCCTGACTAATACACAGTCCTAGGGAAGAAGGCCAGATAGGTCTCCTGAAGGGTTGATTTAGGACCCATCTGTGTTACATCTATTCCTCACCCTTTTTTTGTTCTGCCTTGCAAGCTGAAGATCCCATATTTTCTATCACTTGTTTCCACTGATGGTACTCATGACATATTAAAGGTCATAAAGCAGGGAGAACCCAGAGAATTTCTTCTCTTTCTTTTTTGTCTCAGAAAATTGCATCCTGCCTTTGTGTTTAGGCATTCTATAAGGCCTGTTGTGGTTTTACCTCCCACCAGGAGACCCCCAATTCTGGGCTTCCATTAAATCTATCTTTTCTTCCTTCTATACTCCTATATTCCAGCCTTGGGGTAATAGTAACTCCCTTCTGTGGCTAATATCTTTGCTCACCATTCCCTTTAGATTCTTGGATTTGTCATTCCTTGGGTAAGGAATTGCTTGCACTAAAGTCCCTCAGTTTCAAATATCCAGAGTGGTTTTTGATGGGTGGACCATGAATAAAATTGAAGACTGACTCTGTTGGGATTTGTGGAAATATGGGGGAATATAGCAAAGAATGAGCCAGATCCACTGGGGATCTGGGGCCAGACAGATATAAAATGCTCCATGAAGGGACATTACAGATCCCTGAATACCTGGGAGCCTGGGAAAGCATTAGGGAGGACTTAGATCTGTAGGAAGAACAGGAGTTAGGCATGAGGGAAGTTTCTGGTATTCCCCAGCCAGGAGCCTCTTTGCTGACTGACATCAGTGGTATAGCTGGCAGTCCTATGTCCAATTTCTCCCTGCACCCCCTGACCCCTATGTCCATGTGCTTCTCCTCATTTTGCTTCCAGTGACTGATCACCAGTTATACTCACTCTGGTGATTTGGATCCATCCATAGATATGTCTGAACACCAGTTGAGTCACGGTAGTTAATGTCGCTGTGACTCCAAGGGTTTAGGCCATCAGGGGCAGGAACATACCATGAATTCACCTGATGCCGATTCATTTTATTCCTGGCCACACAGCTAGACTATATTTCCAAATCTCCTTTGCTGTTATGTGAGAGCATGTGACTAAGTTCTTCCCAGTAGAATATGGGCGAAAGTGGCATGTGCCCCTTCTTGGAAGAATACCCAGACAATCTCTTCTTTTTGTTCACCTGCCAGCCAGATGTAGAAGGTCCAGTAGAGGATCTTGACATACTAGAGCAGGTTTTCTTAACTACTGATATTGTGAGTCAGGTGATTCTTTATTATATAAGGCTTTCCTATGTATTATAGTTATAGCCTGACCAACTACATGTCAAGTTGCTTCTGCCTCTAGATAGCCAAATGTAATTCCTAATGTTCTTGTTTGAGCAACATTGCCCTAGAAAATGACAGAGTCACAAGACAGAAGCTGCCTAGATCCTTGCATGACTGTGCGGAACAAAGATGGCTCTGATAAACTGCACTAAACTGTACCATGAATGAGAAATAAATTTCTACCATGTTAGGCCAAAGAGATTTTGGAGGTTGTTTTGTTATAGCAGCTTAAACTGCCCTAATGCACCATTCACATCTGGAGATCATCTAGGTCTGGCTGGAGCTCCAGATGCTGAAATTATCACTCAAAGCTGAAAGAACCTGGAATGACCAAAGTAGAGTGAGATGAGACAGGCCTAATGTTCAGGATTAAGATATTTTAAGACACAAAGGAATCCCCCAAGGAGGCTAATGGCAGGAGGTGAGATGTCAACCAGGAGAAAGTGGTGCCATGATTGCTGGTGGAGGAAAGTTTGGGAGCCCAGCAGGGAAGGTGAATAACAGGAACTTATTTGCATTGCCAGCTCTTAGTTGAATCTTAGCTCAAACTTAGAGATTTAAGAATCAGGTGAATAAATAGCAAATAACATGGAACAAAGATATAGATAATGAGGCAGCTGGTTTTCAGTCCTGGCACATACCGTGGCTCTGGAGGCAAATTACTCCTTTCTCTAAGCTTTGTTATCTTTGTCCCTTAACAATGATCATTCTCAGATTTGCAGGATAATTCAAGCAAAACCTATATAAGGCTTTAATCTGGCTCCCACCTCATTTCAGTCTAGCACTAGCCCCCAAAGAAAGGTGTTATATAAATAAAAAATACTGTCATGAGAATGTGCTGGACAAGTGTTTAAGAAAGATCAGAGGAAGCCTGGGACCCCTTAATGACCACTGCAGTGACGGGGAGGCATGATTCCATCCTTGTGTTTCAAGACAAGTTTGTAAAGGAAGCCATGTGGCAGAGACTCACTGGGATGGTTTAAAAAATGAAGGAAATTCCCCATTTCCTGGTTGTAAGAAAATATGGGTGGAACAAGCCTTTAAATGAGCTGATCATGGCTCTGACTTTGATGTTGGATGAATGACAATGATCTTCAAGGCAGGAACACAATGTAATGAACTCGCCCTAGCTTTTCCATGAAAAACAAAATCACTGAAGGGGTCTTGTGTTAGAAAACAAAGGAGCTCTGACTGCAAGGCCTGGAAGAGGAAAGCGTGGGGGGTAGGGAGGATGTTCATAAGCTGTGGCTAATGGGAAATGAAGGCACGGGGCTACTAGGCCAACGTGGTGGGGCTATGCTGGATTTTGTGGAGGCCTCTGCATTGCTGCGGATTTAATTCAGCAAACATTTAGGAAAGGCCTGCTGTGTGTCTGGACCCATACACCTGGGTCTGTTAATAGAGCCATAGAACATTCACAGTCTAATGGAAGAGTTGGAATACTTGATTTTTTTCTTCTTTGCTCTCTTTTCGTGTTCTTCCTTCTTCCTACCCCCACTGTATTTATTGAGTGCTACCATGGACCAGGCACTGGGCTGGGAAATGTGGACATGAGGACGAACACGGTGGATACGGATCTGTCTTCAAGGAGGCTCAAGTCTGGTTGGGAAGACAGAGCATTTATTTGATGCATGATAAAATGCATCAAGGGCTGTGAAATACAGAAAATTCTGGGTGCCCGCAGTGAAAGCATGGCATGGGGCATTGGGCAATAAATAAAGCAGGCAGAGAAAGGCAGGGCTGACTCCAAAGAGGAGGACAGGTTTCAAAGGCAGAGGAGACGATGTTGATTTAGCTGGGTTTTGAAGGGTGAAGAGGAGCTCTCAAGTAGACGGGATGGGGGAAGGGAATTTCAGACAGAAGCAACAGTGATGCGAAGGCATGGAGATCTGAAAGAGAACACTGAGTTTGTGACAACTACAAATAACGTAAAACTGTTGGAGTGGAAAGTTCGAGAAACAATGAGATAGAAGCCCTGAACAAAAAACAGGAGTCAGCTCAGGGAGGGTTTTTTTTTTTAGATCAAACTGTGAAGTTTATTCTGAAAGAAATAGGGAGCCACGAGAAGATTGGGAACAGGGAAGTGACAGGATCACGTTTGTGTTTTGGCAAAAGCACGCTGGCCACCAAGTAGATGATGACCTGGAAGGGTGAAACTACCGAGATGAGTCAGGAAGCCACATACCAGATGGTGTGTGTGGTCAGCCTTGGCTCCAGGGGAGGGTTCTGTGGTTAAAAATATGGGGTGAGGGTCTGAGTCCTTTTAATAAACTGCTGACTTTTTACATTGCCACTGGCTGGTGGCACAGGCTCAGGATAACTTTAATTGTTACCATAGCATGTTAAAATATGCAACCACAAGCCAGGTGGTCGCAGCCACAGCCGGGTGTTTGACTGGAAGGTTGAGGTAACATTAGGGTCAAGAATTAGATCCATTGCCCGGTTTCTCCAGTGCATGATAGGGCTTTGGGTTACACACGTAGGTGTGAGCCTGGGTATTTCTACTAAGAGTCATACTGAGGAGAAACTTGTCTCAAAGGTGAAAATTAACCTTTGGGGAGTTTCCCAAACTGTCCCTTCCAAAAGAGATGGAAGCAAAGCTTATTGGTTAGAAATATGAATTTTGATGTTCAATAGAGTCACCTTTGTTTTTTTATACTTGGCCAATTTTGGTAATGGCATCCTTTCTCAGCTTCAATTGTCCTCACATGAGAAATGGGTACGAATGCTTATTTGTTAAATGCTTATTCAATATACCATGAGGTAAGTGCTCATTCAATATTTCCTAGTATGATGTATGTGCAGTCTTGAGAAATAAAATGCCATTTGTCCTTTCTTTGGATTTCTTTTCATTGAAGTCTTCAGTTTTCTGATCTCATCATCATTTTTGGATTTCTTATCCAGTCTCACTCTTCAGCAAGTTACTTGTCAATGGTTACATTGACAATCAACAGGTACGTCGGTCTGTTAACGGAGGCACTGAATTGGGTGGGAGATTTTTCTCAACCAGTGATATGTGTAAGTGTGTATGAAGAAGTTTATTTTACAATTTTAAAGGACTGGCTCACACAATTGCAGGGGGTGGCAGGCCCATAACCTGTAAGGCAGGCTGGAAGGCTAGAAACCAAAGTCGGTGTTAATTCTCAGAGCAAAACTTAGTAGAAAGGACTTTGGAATTTTATGAGGCATAGAGAGCCTGTAACTGGCACCGTACCCCCATCAAGCAGAAATTTGTCCATATGTTTGCCAAAAGATGCGCCTATGAGGTCGTACAGTAGAGTCTGTGAACTCATCCTGGAAAAAGTGCTACATGTGTTATTGGTAAATATCACTATGGTCACCAGATGACCAAGGGCAGTACTTCAAAGGTGACCATAGTGATAAGCAGCCACGAGGTACGAAGCACTTTTTCTAGGATGAGTTTGTGAACTTCATTGTCTACCCTGGTAGCATGTTCTTAGCAACAGTCAATTTGAAGCAACTTAAACACCTGCCAACAGTACAGTGGGTACATTGATTGCACTGGTCTCACAGTGGAATACTAGAGAGCAGGGAAACGCTGCTACACACAGCATGGATAAATCCTGCAGATACAATGTGGAGAAAAAGAATCCAGACACCGAAGAGTAAAAAGCCCTATGATTTCACACATTTAAGGTTAAAAGAGTGAAAACTAGACTACGGGGAAATGGTCAGTACTCCCTTCCACTCTCACTTCTTCTGGTACTAGAAACACACGTTTCCCTTTGGGACACTATCCTTTCCCCCACACTCAGTCTTTGACCTCCTAGGGCAAGAGGTCTACTTCCCATTCCAGATTTGGCCAATCAGTGTATGCCTTGACCTCCAGGAATAAGTTCAGGGCCATGTGACCCAAGGCAGCCAAGCAGGAGCCAACAGTCCCAGAACTCCGGCTGGACAGAATAGCTTTCTTTTTCATCAGGGTTGCAGAGGGAGTAGGACATCTATTGGGAACTACTGATGGGCATCTTGAGAGTTGGACCTCCCTGCCCAAGAATGAAGTCAATACAAGGAAGGGCTGAGAGACGAAGAGGTACAGGCTTCAGCCAATCTGAGTTGATGTCTCTGTCTGATCCAAAACCGGCATCAGCACCCGGCTTGGTGACAGCAAAGGAATGAAAATGTTGGGAAGAGTGAGTGATGGGGGTTCAGGCTCAGTTTCCTGCCATTACCACTTTTCCCAGCCGATAAGAATCCCAGTAAAAATGACCTGAACTCACCATGTGACAGCTCTGAACTCACCATGTGACAGCTCTTCCCTGCTTTGTCTCCAAGATCTCAGTTTTGCCTTCCATAAAATGGGTACATTGGGGCAGTGCGGCCATTCTGTTTAAGCAGTAAGTACATTCATTTCTATTAATTACTTGCCTGTATCTTCTGCTGACTTTAATGAAAACTTCAACCCCTTCCTGGCAGGCACTCAGTGTGTACTAAGTGTGTGCTAACCCCTTTACCTCCTGGAATTCTCAAGGCCCTCACCCTGTGAGGAGGATATTGCCCCTATCTTCATTTTGCATGTGGGAAGGAAGGGCACATGGCCAAGGTCATGTGATCTGCCACCTAGAAGTGAGCAAGGACTAGATTTTTAATGAGATCTTGCTTTCAAACTGAGGCAGCCTCAGAGTTTCCAAGTGGCTCTTATCTCCGCATTTAATCCCCACCTGATTTCTGGGACAGGTTGTTTATTACTATTTGACAGATACAGTAGAAACACAGGTTTGGCAAGGAGCAGGGAACTTGCCCCACGCCATTCAGTCACAGTTGCATGCAGTGCTGGAGAGGGTGGTGTGACTGTTATCTCCGTTTTGCAGATGAAGACACTGAGGCTGAGAGAATTGCCTTGACCTCCAGGAACAGGTTCAGGGCCTTGTGACCCAAGGCAGTCCAGCAGTTCTGTAGCTCACTGTGTAATCTAAGTTCTTGTAGCTCACTATGACCAAGTGGGAATTGGAACTCAGGTGGTTACCTGCCTCAGCCCACTCTCTCCAGCTCTTTTTGTGGAAATCAGATCTCAACCCAGTCCCTGAGCCTCCTGGATCATACACTGTCCCATATTTTGAAAGAAACTCTGGTGAGGGGAGGGCAGGGGGAGAACATGTCCAGCATCTCAACCTCATTGTTCCCTACTTGGCAGCACCCTCCAGTTCAGGTAAATAGAAGGGATTCCGTCATTGTTTGTCCCTGGTCCTAATGACTTTCGTCTTTGTGTCTTCGGAGCCAGACCTCACCCCTGGGAAGCTGGCCTGGGGCCTGAGAGGCACCAGCCGCCTCCTGGAACAATGGCCTTTGTTCTTCACACTTTCCCTATCAAAGCCTCGCAGCAGGGATGGCCTTCAGAGGCCACAGGCGCTGTGATAATTCCTGTTCCAGAGCTGGGGGTGGGCGGGCAGGAAAGGAGGGGTCAGGTGTAACTTTGACCCAGTTAAGTTACTCTGGGGTCCGCTGTGGTCCTGCACCGGTAAGACTAAACCCTCAGCAGCGGCTATGAATAGCTTGCGCTTATTAGCTCATCTTGTCTACTGTGAATTGTTCTCTTGTTACCTTCTGAGAGTAGCAAGTCTGGAAATGATATTGATGGCTGGGGAATAGTAAAAACAATGGCAGTAATAATAGCAATGATGATGATGATGATGACGGCTAGCTATATTTATTACGCACTTACCATGTTCTTCTGGCACACTGCTAAGTATTAATATATACAGCTACATTCATCCTAACAATGACCCTGGAAAGTAAATACTGTTATTACTATTACTATTCATGGTTCCCAAATAAGGAAAATAAAGCTCAGGGAAATAAATCACTTGCCCAAGGTTACAGACCCAGGCCTTGGAGCCAGGTCTATGGGACTCTGGAGCTGATACTCTTTACCCTTGAATTTCAGTGGGTCTTTAGAACCATAAGCAGCATTTATTGGATGAGGACTAAGAGGACACGCAGGGGTAGGGGATGCAAGGGTGGCCTGGCACACCTGAGTTCTGCTGATTGGCCATGAATATGCCCTTGGGCTGGTGCCTCTAATCACCAGCCTCTATTTTCTCACCTGTAAAATGGAATGAGGTGTCTTTTTTTTTTTTTTTTTCTGAGACAGTGTTACTGTGTTGCCTCTGGCTAGAGTGTCCTGATGTCAGCCTTGCTCACTGAAACCTCCAACTCCTGGGGTCAAGCAATTTTCCTGCTTCAGCCTCCCAAGTAGCTGGGACTACAGGCCTCCACTATGACACCTTGATAATTTTTCTATTTTTAGTAGAGATGGAATCTCATTCTTGCTCAGGCTGATCCTGAACTCCTGAGCTCAAGGGATCCTCCTGCCTCTCCGCCTCCCAGAGTGCTAGGATTACAGGTGTGAGCCACCACACCTGGCCAGGATGAAGCGTCTTAATGGTCACACACCAGCCAGGTTCCCTACAGGAAACAGCCTGCCCTAGATGTTCAAACTGTGAAAGTTCAATAACTCACTACTAACAGAGGGGCAGGCTTCTTAAGTGCTAAGCCCCCCCCCCCCAGTCTAGCAACAGCAGGGAGCGATTAACACCCATAGGCTGAAAGAGAAAGCAATAAGGAGAACAGTTTTCAGGGACCCAGTTGGGCCATCCTGGATCATTCACTGGCAGGGGTCAGGGAGGGACACACCCCTGTCAGAAATGTAGTTCTGAATTAGGGGAGAAACAAGGAAGAAACTCCCGGGGTTGGCTTCTTTCTCCAGAGCTCTTCCCTACCATCTCCTGCCAGTGCTCCTATTGGATGATTTCAGCCAGCAACCAGCGCTCACAGGGTCTGGGAGGTTTTTTCCACAGGCATCAGCTTCCAGGGCATAGGCAGGACAGAGAATAGTGGGAGAGGGCAAATGGAGAAAAACTGCAGCCCCACCTTCCAGGGTCTTTGTGGAAAGTGAATAGGGTTATTTGTGGAAAGCATCTGATCTTTAGGAGGCGTGCAACAAATCAGAGCCTTTTTATTAATTGCCTACTCAGTGCCAGGGACAGGGCCAAGGGCTGGGGATGCCTGTTGGTACACACTAGTATCATCTCTTCACAAGAGGCAAACCATCGCATCATGTTAGGAGGGGTGGATTCTGGAATCAGGTGGTCTGGATCCAAATTCTGCTCTCCTGGCTCCAGGTTGTAGGGCCCCAGGGAATTCATTTAACCTGCCTGTGCCTCAGTTTCCTCATCTGTACCAACAATGGTATTTACACCCCCTAGGAGTTTGGGGAGGATTAAATGAGTTAAGACATGCGAAGCTCTTAGAAAATTTCTGGCCCCTGGTCAGTCCTCAGTAAATGATGGCTAATATATTTCAAGATGCTTGTTTTTAGGAAGAGCTGTCAGATAAATCAAAGTCATGGTAAACACAAAGTGTGATGTGTTTTCTCAATCTAAAAAAGGAAATATTGATGGGGAGAGGAGACAGGGAGTCTGTTTTGATCAAGTGGATCAAGGAAAGCCTCTCTGAAGAGGCTTCCAGAGAATGAGAAGCCTCCAGGCCCAGAGAAGAGAGATCTCAGTAGCTGCAAGAGTAAGTGCAAAGGCCCTGAGGCAGAAACAACTTGGGACATTCAACGAAGAGCAAGAAGACCATGGCACAACCATATTAAAAGTATAATCTCACTTATTATTAACTTCCAATTTACCATAACTCTTAGGACCCCAGGTGTTGTCATTATTAGAAACAGTCACAGTAATATATCTAGGCACTATCTGCATACATGTGTGTATACAGTAGAACCTCCATAGTTGATCACATCTGTACACTGACCACCTCCTTAAGTGGACCTAATTTTCATAGACCAGACATATATTACATGTATGTAACAATACAGTAGGCCTAGTTCCTTATGTTGACAACCCCCATATGTTGGCCAGTTTGCTACAGTTCCTTGGGTGGGTGTCAAACTACAGACATTCTTCCCTATCTTGATACCATATAATGTAAATTATAAGTACGACTAATGTTTTGAATAATTTCTGTTGCATGTGTATGTTTTTATGATGCCTTTGTATAAACCTAGACTCTAGTAAAGGTGAATTCTGGGACTGTAAAAACACTATCTTTCCTATATAAGAAAGGACACCACGTACAGTCACTCACTGCGCAGTGACAGTTTGGTCAAGGATGAACTGCATGTGTGACAGTGGTCCTAGGAGATTATAATGGAGCTGGACACTTTTTACCTCTTTGTTGTACTGTACTATACTTTTGTAGCACGAGGTATTATTCACGTGTTTGTGGGGATGCTGCTGTAAACAAACCTGTCTGCTGACAGTCAGATAAAAGTGCGTGTGTGGTTATGTACAGTCTGCAATGCTTGATAGTGATAATAAAATCCTATGCTACTGGTAAAAAGAAGAACACTATAGCCTGAGGTTGGGAGTCTCGGTCAGAGAAATGTCATAGGCCTTTGAGGTTGGTATAGGAATTTGAATTTTCTTCTGGTAAGGCAAAAAAGCTCCTAGAAAGATGTTACACTGACAAGGGACAGGACCCCGGGTCCTCCTCTGGGTCTTCCAAGAAGCAGATGCCAAGGTGGGATTCTAAGTGTAAGGATTTCATTAGGGTAAGTACCTGTTAGAAACTGAGAGGAAGCTGGAAACAGCAGTGGCACAAGCCATGAGGCTCCCGCATAGATCTGAGTCCTGGTGAAGGAGAGAGGGGAAGAAGTTTGGGTGGCTGCATCCCAGGCTGTGATGCTGTCTGATGAAGATTCAACAAAGCTGTGGGTTCCTTGAGCTGTCAAAGGGATTCCACGTCTCCCAGAAATGGGCTTGCCTTAGTAGTCTGCCAATTTTAGACATTGCTGGGAACGACACATAGGAAATGTGGCCTCCCAGCAGCTGAGCTGCTCAGTCTACTAGGCTCCCTGATGTGGTTGATCAGCAAGGTGCATTTTCAGGTTGACTCCCCCCACCCCCGACTTCCATCCTAGAGGCGTACTTGGGCTACTCAAAGAAGACTGGCCAGGAGGGCGGACAGGAGTTACACTGATGACTGCTGAAGGCTCTAGTGTGAAACCCTGGATGGGACTCCACGTGCAGGCCAGACAGAGGTGTGTGAGTCAGGCCCTGGCTGGCTCCATCCCTGCCTGCCCAGCCTCCTGACACCCCCCTGCAAATCCCCTGTCTCCCTGGAGGAAGTAAGGCCTGTAGCCCGGCTTCCTGCCATTATGCCATTTTTACAGCTTGGACTTGATTTAGGTGTTATGCTCTTGCTAAGAATATGCCCTGACACTTGAAAGGAACCTTTATTATTGTCCTAATTTGTAAAGAATTGGTTGTCGCTTCTTTTTTTTTTTTTCTCTTTCCCTGCTCCCCTTTCTTCTCTGCATGGTCAAACTGGAGCCCAGTTATTGTTGTTAAATTTAGATCTGAAACTATATTGGGCTTGGGCTGGTGTCTCTATGCTTTCACTTCTTAAAACAGGAAGGAAGGCCCCAGTTGGGGGGGTTTGCCGAGCCAAGAAGCTGCTCTGATGGCCTCGGGAAATGTGTTTGGTGGAAACCACTTAGAAGTGTCCAGAAGGGACCGATTCAAAGGGTGTCTTGGTGTGGTTCAATCAAAAGATATTTCCCTGGCCTTCTGTTATACCTGTGGGCCGGGTCTGCAGCTGTGGTGGGTTAGAGCATGGAAGGCAAGCACTGTGTATCACAGGGGTTCCAATCCCAGCTCTGCCTCTTTCTAGCTGTGTGGCTGTGGGCCAGAAACTCCTGCTCAGCTTTGTCATCGCCTCAGTTTCCCCATCTGTAAAATGGAGATAACGATGTCACCTAACAGCTAAGGCTGGTAGCGGATGAACCCAGGTAGCCTGAGTAAAGTGTTTAATAGAAGGCCTGATACATGCGTGTATAATACGTGCTGTTGTTATTATTAGTTTCTGGGTTTCTGGGCTAGTGGGGCTTAAAGTGAGACCATATTAGGGAAAGTCTTAGAGGTAAATAGGATCTCATGGCAAAGCATTAAATGATCAACTGTATAAAGTTACTACCTGATTAAGAATTAACTGAGAGTTATTAAGAAATAGTAAAAGTCATTTGGCGATACTAGGGAATGCTGGCTGGGGCACTTTTTACATGTCTGGCCCTGAGCTCAACCCTTGATGGATGAGACAGTGTAGAGCGAAATTATGAGCCGGGGCTCTCAGTGTATGTGATTCACAATCTCACCTCTGCCACTTAGTGGCTGTGTCGCTTAGGGTAAGTTACTTTACTTATCTGAGCCTCGGTTTCCTCATCTTCAAAGTTCTGGCAATTTGCTGATGGTTTACGAAATTAAGTAAAACTTCTGGTATGCAGAACATACATTTTATGTGTTTGCTGTTATTTACGGAATTATTTCATTAAAACATCACAATTCCCTGAGAGAGATAATATTATTCCTGTATTGAAAATGATCAAATTGAGGCTTAGGGAGTTCTGGCAAGTCACGTAAGGTCACAGTAGTAGCTATCTATTGCTATGGAAAAAGTATCTCAAAGGTTAACAGCTTTTAAAAATTATTATCTTACTGTTGCTGTCGACTGAGAGTTCTAGAATGACTTAACTGGGTGGTTGCGGCCCAGGGTCTCTCATGAGGTTGTAGTCAAGATGTTGGCAGAGCCTACACCGTCTGAAGGCCCAACAGGGGCTGGAGGGTCTGTTTTCGGGACTGTACACTCACACGGCTGTTGGGGAGGAGGCCTCCGTTGTTGCCACGTGGACCTCTCCCCAGAGCTGCCTGAGCATCCTCACAACAGGGCAGCTGGGGTCCTCCCCAGAGCAAATGATTGAAGGAGAAAAAGACAGAAGCCATGCTCTCTTTTATGATCCAATTTCCGGGGTGACATACTATCACTTCTTCCATATTCTATTGGATTGACTAACCCTGATATAGTGGGAAAGAGAATTAAACAAAGGCGAGAATGCCGAGGGCTGGGAATCCCTGGAGACTGCTGCCATAGTCATCCTGCTGATAAAATGGTGGAGACAAGATTTGAATTCAAAGCCTGGATTCTGCTGTGATGGATATGCCCTATGCCTACTGCAATGACAGGGACGCAGAGTGCTCAAAGAGCTCCCGAGTCAATAGACAATTGACAAATAGAGGGGCAAATGGAATCAGAATATGGACTGTGAGAGCAGTAGAGGGGTTGCTTGTCCAGGCAGCAGAATGAAGAAAGTTATTCTGACTGAAATGCAAGACGAGAGTACTTGGGGAATGGGAAGTAGCATGTGCAAAGGTCCAGGGGTGAGATAAAGGAGCCTGCTGCACCTGGAGTGTGGAGCTCTTCCTGAGGGCTTGTGAGAAATGAGGGCCGAGAGGCTTCCTAAGGGTTTTTCCTCATGAGGACACTGGGGCCTACTAATAGAGACTGGACTTCATCCTTAGGATGGTGAGAGCCATTGACGGTTTTTGATCACTTGAGAAAAATGATCAGGCCCATATCAACCACAAGAGCACAGGGCCTGGGATTAGAAATAAAAAATCAAGTCTCAACTCCTTCCTGGCTAGAAGATCTTAACCGAATTCCTGTTCCACTCCTCGTCCCAGGGTCTGTGCATCTGTAATATCAGAAAACTGACTTCAAGGACTTTCTGTGAGGCCAGGAAGGTGAGAGCAAGAGGATGACTGGGAGACAGTAAAGAGAGAGTCCTACTCTGAAATCATTGTCAGATACATTAGGGAGGCCAAGGTGAGTCCAAGAAGCCAAGGCTATAAGAATGGGGAAATGAGAGATGCACTGGCTTTGTCTGCCAGGCTCCCTCTCCAGGCAGACTCTGTTCTCAGGATAACATCCTACATGCCCATCAGTGGGACATGGACAAGAGGGAAAGGCCCAGGGTGGGTCGGGGAGCAAGTCCCTGACCCTCAGCCTACAAGTACTTGAAGAACAGATCTCATAGAAGTGCATAGCCTGGCACTACTAGAATTCTGACTTCCCTCCTTGCTGGCTGTGTGACCTGGAGCCATCAGTTAAACTCCCTGGCCTGGGGCCACCAGTTAAATCACTGGGCTTCAGTTGGATCATCTTCCAGCTGCCTAATATGAGCCCCATGAGGACAAGGACCTTTTCTGTGGTGTTTATTATTGTGTCCCTGGCACCAGAGCACTACTGGCACATAGTAGGTGCTCAAGAAACGTATGTTGAATAAAGAAAGGAATTCTTACCATGTGATCATCTAGAAATCTAGATTCTGTGGCTCCATGGTGACACCCAGTCCCTCCATCCCTCCCCACTGTTATTTACACTATTCTTTCATTCTAGAATGCCCCTCCCACATTTTTTTCATTTGTCCAAGCAAGCTGAGTCTTCAAACCCACTAGTTTGAGATGACTTTTGCTTCTGAGTTCCCTACGCCTACGTGAGGAAGGACCACAGTGTCCATGACATACTAGGTCTGTGGCTTCCAGTGAGATCCGTGGCCTCTTTGTGACTTAATTTCCTCATCTGCTGAACCCATGTCATTATTTGAAGACTGACACGGTGCCCAGCACATGCTAAGTGTTCAAGGGTTAGCTAAGTATTAGCTCTGAGTTCTATCAACTCCCAGTAGAAGCGGGAATCCTTAGTGGTGCTGTCACTTAGTGGTGGTGTCACCTCCATGGTGGCTCCTGCCATTTCTCTACCACCCTAAGCACAGCCCTGCCCTTGCAGTCAGTCCCCTCATCCAGAGATACTCTTCCCCCAGATGTCCACATGACGAACGGTGTCATCCTGTAAGTCTTCACTCAGACCTTCACTTCCATGGTAACAGGGCTGCTGTGCCTCTCTGCTTAAAATTGCATCACTCTCCTGCCCCTCAAAATAGACTCTGCTGAATCTCCTACCTTGTTTTTCTGTGTGGTGGTCATTTCCATTTGGATGCTTGTGGTCCACGATCCTGTTCATTTATTCACCTGGTTTATTTTGTTTGCCACCACTAGAATGGGAGCTCCTGAGGGCAGAGGTTTGGACTGCTGTATAGTTGCTCTGTTCCCAGCCCATGGCACACAGCAAGCTTTCGCTAAGTGCTTCTTGAATGAATTGACAAAAGAATGAAGAATCGGAAATTCTGTGTGAGGAAGGAGAGAGGTTTGACCCTCCTCTTGTCTTTGCCGAGGAAGGAGAGAGGTTTGACCCTCCTCTTGTCTTTGCCGTATGTAGCTCCCGAAAAGCTAGAACTCGAAGAAAACAAAGGGCACAGAGAGGTAGAAAGTCCTCTGAAGGCCAGATAGGTAATAATAGCAAATACTGAAATAGCACCCACTGGCTGCCAGGGACTGCCCTTGATCACTCATTGTGTGAGAGACATGTATGGATCATGTATAACTCAGTTTCATAAACTATTCCACTTCAGCGACAGAAATTCATCGTCTCACAGTTCTGGAGGCTAGAAGTCTGAGATCATGGTGTTGGCCAGGCCACGCTCACTCGGAAGGTGCTAGGAAAGTATCTGTTCTAGGCTTCTGTCCTGGTGTCTGGTAATTCCACGGCTTGTGACAGCATCACTCCAATCTTCACATGGTGGATGTTCTCCCCGTGTGTGTGTCTGTGTTCAGATTTCTCCTTTTTATATTGAATTAGAGGCCACCTTATTCCGGTATAGCCACATCTTAACTAATTGTATCTCAGTTACCGTATTTTCAAATAAGGTCATATTTTGAGGTACTAAGGGTGAGGACTTTAATATATAAAATTGGTAATTAGGTGCTTTGTCTCAAGTGAACACAGCTAGTAAGTGAGGGAGCCACCGTTTGGACCTCAGTCAGCCCATACATACCCTGAACAGCACTAAATTCAGCAATGAACTCGGGCACTCAGAACCAGGTCTCAGAGCTGTGTTTTTGCTTCCACTTGGCCTAGAGCAAATGGATGGTTGAGGAGATGAAGAGACAGTTATTGAGGCAGGCGGCTGATCTCCAAAAGCTTGGCTACCCCTCAACACACAAAAGAGAAAAGGCTGCAAGAGCGCAGTGTGGAGTTGGTGAGGAGTGGCAGGTGGCAGCCCACTTCTCCCACCCATGTCCCTCTCCCCCTCACTGCCTCCAGCCCCCAGCCCTCCACCTGGGCAGAGACCAGGCGCCAGTTGTCCACTGAGGGGGAACGAGGCTGAACTGAGAAGAGCAGAAATGTGGTTCCTTTGAGGACTTTATAGATTTTCCTGCAAGGAAACACCTCCCGTCTCCTCTGAAGGCTGGGGGCAAGGCCGAGGCAGAGAGAAAAATATCTGACATCCTTTTTCATCATTAGGAGTCTGTCAATCATTGCAGGGGACCAAGGCAGGAAGGGCTGGTGATGGATGGGGGAGATGCAGGTGGGGAGGGGAGCTGAAAATGTAGAGGAAGGGCCCTCTGCAGTACTGACTCTGTGGCCCCTCAGATGATGCCACTAGGCGTTTGGGATATGTTTCTGGGCCTCAGTTTCCCCATTTGTAGAAGGAAGATAATAATGTCTACTTCTTGGGGTTTGTGAGGATTGAATGTGACAATCCAAGGTCAGTGTCTTAACTAAAGCAACTCTTGCTAAAGTCTCAATGGGGCCGTTTTGGCTGAGGCAGCATGAGGCACCCATGTGACTAATGTAGGCATTGGAGGCGCGCTTGGGGCATCACATTCTCCTAGACCTTAGTGAGATCTGCCTTAGATGAGACACTGCCCCTGAAGTATCACAGTTAATCAACCCCCAAGAGATAGATATTATCTCCTTTTTATAGATGGGAAACTGAGGCCCAGCAAGAAGAGGCAGAGCCAGGATTCGAACCCAAATGGGGCTGGCCTCAAAGTCCATGCACCTCTGTGAATGCCCACTTTCTAGGGTAGAAACCATTTGGCTCCATCCAGCCACCCTCTTGCCCTTTTCGAAATAGCTTTTCATTAAATAGGATCCTGATGTCACCCATGGGAAACACGTGATTAGCATTTCAGGTATGTTCACCTTCTCCATCTGCAGCCCCCTTCCTGGACCAAACCTCCATGAACCTTGGTCTTAGTGCACAACCTCCGTAGGGTCTGAACGGGACTCTCGGCTCTATCTTCCTGTTTTTCCGTTCTGTGCTGAACAACCAGCATGACCTTTGAAAAACATGGATCTGGGCATTTCCTCAAAAAACTTAAAAATAGAACTACCATATGTTACAGTAATCCCACTTCTATGTATATGCCCAGAGTGATTGGAGGTAGTCGTACACCCACCCACATTCACGGCAGCACTGTTCACAGTAGCCAAAAGGGGCAAACAACCCAAGTGTCCCTGCGTGAAAGAGGCATAAACAAAATGAGGTCTGCGCACGCAGTGGAATCCGATGCCGTCTTAGAAGGAAGGGAATTCTGACACAGGCTGCCATGTGGATGAACCTGGAGGACGTTATGCTGAGTGGAATAAGCCAGGGTCGCAAAGACAAGTACTGTCGGAGCCTACTCCTGGGAGGTTCTCAGAGTAGTCAGAGTCACACAGATGGCAAGTAGCACGGTAGTCACCAGGGACTGGGGGAAGAGAGGAAGGGGAGTTATTATTTAACTGTTACAGCATTTCAGTTTTGCAAGGTGAAGAGTTCTAGAAATGGATGGTGGTGATAGTTGTATAACAGAGGGAATGAGGCAGGAGGATCATCGGAGGGCCAGGAATTCGAGCTAGGCTGATGCCATGGCCCAAAGGGAGAAATTCCTTTTTCTGCTGCATTTCCAGTCTGCTACCAAGAGACAAGGTGAATGTCGGATGGACAGTGTAGACAGACGAGTGGAGAACATATTGAGCTTGTACCGTGACTATCGCCCTGGGTCTGGAAGTCAGGGTCATCTATGTTCATTCCCCAGATTTGCCACTCTCTATCTGTGTAACCACAAACCTTTCCTTTGACCTCTTGGAGCCTCAGTTTTCTCATCTGCAAAGTGGGAAGTTATAGCTCCCACCCCACAGGTTTGCTGTGAGCCCTACCTGAGGGAATTTGAGTGTAGAGTATAGGAGAGTAAATTCCTCTAAGCTGGGAGCTATTTTTATATTTTTATTTACTATAATCCATTTAGAAAAGCTTGCTTCTGTGACTGTTTTATAGCTCTGATCCCTTCCTGGGGTTCTTGAAACCTTCCAGATGGGCTGAAAATTGACTGTGATGGATGATGGCGCCGAATTGGGAAGAAATAATTCATTCTCTCCCAGCCGTGCAGATGATGCCCAGCGCTCGGGTCTCACCGCACTCCCCTCCCCCAGTAAACTTCTCTTATTCTCTTAGCAGGTGTTCGTGATTCCCTTGCCAAACATCCATAGAAGCAGAGCTGGCTTTATCCACAGGCAGGGAAGGTGGGATGCGTGGGCGAGGGTATGCACATAGGACTCCTTTATCAGACAGGTTAGTTTTCATGTGGCCTTGAGGAGCACAAGTAGCTGACCCTTCTACCAGGCTCTAAGCTGAAAGGTTCTAACGTAGGTTTAGTGTGGGACCCAATAATTCATAGGTCTTATTTTTCCAAGTGGCGCCTGCTTACATTTTGCTTGGAATCAAATCCAAGGGTTTCAGTGAAACTTTGTAAAGGTGGGATATGTTTTAAAAGGGTGCAGAATAAAGGGCCCACTAGGCTGTTGTCTCTTCAGGATTCTAGATTTCTAGCTGGGCAGGTTACTCATCAATGAATGAGGGGACCCAATGCACGCTGGCAGGACAGTGTAACAAGCTTACAACATAAACATTTTAGATGCTTGTACCCAACCAACCATTGGTTAGCCATAGTTATCTGCGAGTGGCCCATGGAAGTCTACAGCAGCTAGGGAGAAAGGGCAGGCTAGTTACAGCAGCCAAACAAGCTGACTTTTAAAAAAATTGAGGTGTAATTGACAAACTGGGAAATTAACTTTTTTTTTGAGACAGAGTTTCACTCTGTTCCTCTAGGCTAGAGCCACCATGGCATCAGCCTAGCTCACAGCAACCTCAAACTCCTGGGTTCAAGTGATCCTCCTGCCTCAATCTCTCAAGTGGCTGGGACTACAGGTGCCCACCACACCACCTGACTAACTTTTCCATTTTTAGTCGAAAGGAAGTCTTGCTCTGACTCAGGCTGATCTTCAACTCCTAAGCTCAAGGGATCCTCCGGCCCCAGCGTCCCAGAGTGCTAGTATTACAGGCCTAGGCTTATAGCCACCATGCCCTGCTAAATTAGCCCTTTTAAAATGAATAATTGAGTGGCATTTAGTACATTCAAACATCACGTCTAGTTCCAAAATATGTTCATCACCCCAAAAAGAAAACCAGGAACCTATTAAGCAGTCAGTCCCATTCCCTGCCTCCCCAGCCCTTGACAGTCAGCAATCTACTTTCTGTCTGTCTGAGTTTGCCTGTCCTGGACATTTCCTAGAAACGGAGTTACACACTATGTAACTTTTTGTATCTGGCTTCTTTCGCTTAGTAATGTTTTCCAGGTTCATCACGTGGTAGCATGTGCCAGCATGTATCTGTATTGTGTTCCTTTTTATTAATGAGTACTATTCCACTGTATGGATAAGCCACACATTTCCGTTTACCTGTTCATCTCTTGATGGACATGTGAGTTGTTTTCATTTCTTGGCTATTACAAATAACGTTGCTATGAACACTCACGTGTAAGCATGTGCTCGTCTGTTTTCAGTCCTTTGGGGTGGATATGTGTACGTAGAAGTGAAGTGGGATTGCTGGGGCACATGGTAATTGTGTGTTTAACTTTTGGCGGAACTGATCGCCTGTCTATAGGCAAGTCACTGTGAAAGGTTTGCGACAGACTGTGTTAGGGGCCACTATTTCACCCCCAAGAAACATAACTGACAGTGTCCTTCCTGATTCACCAATGCAAGTTTCAACTGCTTGGCTTACTGTTGTTGCCAGGGGGGCTTCATTTGTTCCCTCCATGTGGATTTTACATTCCTTGACTTTAGCGTATCTCAAAACTTTGGTACCGGCTCGTGTATGCACATGTGAGATACTCCTGGTGAACTGTCAGAAAAACCTGGGGCAGGGAGAGATTAGCACAGAGAGCTAAGCTCTTACTTGAACAAAGGGGAAGAGTATCCAAAAAGAGTTGGGGTCATTATTGTTATTGCAACCTTCTCCGATAACTGTGACCCCAAAGGAACTTTGACATGAGCAATACCGAATTTTTTATTTTGTGTAAGGCACTTTCTTTATCCCCTTCTCTCCTAATTCCCCTAGAACAGTGGTTCTCAACCCGCGGGTCGAGACCCTCAGGAACTGTATTAAAGGGTCACGGCATTAGGAAGATCGAGGACCACTGCCCTAGAAGTTGTTCGTTGAAAGAGAGCTGGAAAGGATGTGAAAATTCTCTTGGGAATCTACACTTGGGGGAGTGTCCTAAACACCATCTTGTCCATTGCTCCATGAAGCAGGTGTCTGAGCAAATCTTGGGTGCACATAGTCAATGGGGAGTCTGGCACTTCCCAGAAAACCTACCAAGGGCAAGGAAGAACCGCACCTCTGACCTCTGTGCACAGCCGTGGCTGGTACTCAGGGTGGGAGAGCCACCTCCGATTGCTGAGCCGGGAGTTCACATCCTGGTCTAGGATGCCCTTCTCAGCCAGGAGTCAGCACTCCACCACAGTAGCTGAAGTCTGAAGAACTTTAGGGGTCCTAGGGATGGGTGAACTGAATGTTCGGGGGCTTTTTTCATCTCTTTCCCCCCAATTCCCTCCTTAAAGGCATAGACAGTACTTTCACTGTTTAGATCTCCAGTGATAAACGCATGGCAGGTGCTTAATAAATGCATAATGAATACACAAATGCATGCGTTAATGCTTTCTTCTTATCTCATTCAAAGGCCTTAGAGAGGGTGAAAGAATGATATAAAGCACGGAAAAAAGAGGTTCTGGGTAGCTCTGCACTGCCGAGATTTTCTTGTGTTACCGACTCAGCACACACCGTAAGCCCTGAGGCTCCCGCCCACTGGTCCTGCTACCTGGTGCTCTCTCCACAGGTCTGGTTCACTTTCCTTTCCTTCACATCTCTGCTAGATACCAACTCCTGACAGAGGCTTTCCTGGACCACCAAGGTAAAACAGTCACCCCAATGCCCTCAGATGTTTAAGTCAGTTGATATTAGACACTTCCAGAAGAACATCTAGGTAAGTTATGGCAGCCTGAAAAATAAAACCCCACCTTTGATGCCCCACTCAACTAAGAGCTAAAACATTCCACTTCTTTTTTTTTTTTTTTGAGACAGAGCCTCAAGCTATGCCCCTGGGTAGAGTGCCATAGCATCACAGCTCATAGCAACCTCCAACTCCTGGGCTCAAGTGAGTCTCCTGCCTCCGCCTCCCAAGTAGCTGGGACCCAGGCGCCCGCCACAATGCCCGGCCATTTTTGGTTGCAGCCATCATTGTTGTTTGGCGGGCCCAGGCTGGGGATTCGAACCTGCCACCTTAGGTGTACGTGGCTGGCGCCTTAGCCGATTGAGCCACAAGCGCCGAGCCAAAAACATTCCATTTCTGTCGGAGTTCCACTCCACCCAAGCAAAGCCATTTACTTATTTTCACCCTTTCCTGGGCTTTCTGTATTATAGAGCATTGGCCACTCTCTGATGTATCCTTTCTGTACTGGTTTGTGTATTTGCTGTCTTTCTTCCCCCAAATCTAAACCCCACAAAGGCAAGAGGGTTGCCTGTTTTGTTCTTCACTATATTCACAGAGCCTGGTCTGCAGTAAGCCCTGAGTAATATTTACCGAATCAATCAATAAATGAATCAATGAATGAATGAATGTTGGTTGTGGAAATCCTTCATACACATTATGACGGCTTCAAAAGGGGGAGGGCAAAGAGGAGCTGTAGCTGCCTTTCCTTTAAGCTCATTGAAGACAGACCTCACATCTGATTGGAGGATAATATACCCACTTTGGATGGAGATGACCCAGTACAAAGCCCTCTGGACGACTTTGTTGCTGTGTGATGCTGGATAGGTCCATCTGGTCTCCAGCCTTCAAGACTCAACCTGGGTACCACTTAGTGGTGACTTTTCCTCACTGTGCCCAGGCTGAGTTAAGTGCTTATTTTGGGTCAATAACAACATTGAGTCCATTTTATACAGGCCACTGAGACCTGAGACAAAATGTGTCACTGTCCGGACTGTCCATGGCTCCCTGCTACCTCTGAAGTAGAGTCTAAGCATCTGACTACAGAATTCAAGGCTTTCCATATGTGGTGTGGCCGGGACCTACTTTCCTTCCCTTGTGTTCTGTGAACTCCCTGATCTATCCACATTGGTTTTCCCCCTGCTCCACCAGCTGCTGCTTCTTTGGGGCTTCTTCCTTCCTTCTCAATTTGATCATCCCCATCTTACTGCACTGTATACATTATTTTGCTGCTCCCTTTATGCCAAAGCACTTTATCTCTGCAACTCCCTTCATCCCTGTGTCTCAGCTTCCAGACCATACGGATATTCTAAGATGTGGTGTAAAAAGGAATGAATGACCATGTGACATCTGTTTTGCCCATCACACAAGGAAGACTTTGATGAGGACCCCAACAAATGAGACGTTTCTAGCTTTGATAACAAGAATAGCTGTTCTTCTGAGCCATAGGCTTGGTTTTGTGCAGCCATTTGGAATCACACTACTTTCTAATTGCTCTTTTTGCATTGGCTGCCAGGAAGCTGATAGGCAGATGTGTGGCCCACACTGGCAAGTGATCAGATCACGGGAGGGACCTCAGCCTCTGTCCCTGCTGTTTCACGCCTTCACCATTGATGGTGTTTTGAGGAGAAAAAAAATTACCTAAACCAATTTTACTTTGGGTTATATTGGTTGCATTTTCTGGGTCATTGGAAGTGATTTCAAGCCCTTCCTAGGGCAAAGCACTACATTAGCTTATTGTATTAGTCTCTTTTTGCTGCTGTGACAAATTGCTGCAAAACAAAGTCCAAGAGGTCAGAAGTCCAAAGTGGATCTTAGGGACTAAAATCAAGTTATGTTTCTTCTGGAGGTTCTGGGGAGAAATAGGCTTCCTGTCTTCCCACATTCTAGAAGCCACCTGCCCTACCTGGCTCAAGTCCCCACATCTCCACGTCACTCTGCCCTCTGCTTCTGTCCCTGCATCTCCTCCTCTCTCTGGCCCTCCTGCCTTCCTCAAGAGGATAATGTGATCACAATAGACCTGGCCAAAATAATTCAGGGTAATCTCCCCTTCTCATGATCCTTAACTCAATCACATTTGCAAAGTCCCCTTTGCCATGTAAAGTAACATATTCAAAGATTCCAGGGATTTGGGGATTAGAAAGTAGATGTCTCTGGAGAAGCCATTATTCAGCCTACCATACCAGTGAATTGACCACCTAGTTAATTCAGTTATTTCTGATATCAAGGCAATGCCTGGTGATCTGGGATATTCATCAGGTAATCTAGCGATCACCTTCCAAGAACTTTTAACAGGAACAATGATCGAAAGGGAGATGCAATTTCTTATTTTTGAAGTTCAAGGTTTCCAAGGGGAACGAAGGTATAATTCTAAATGAATTGGAGGAATCAATCTGTCCTAAGTCGATGTCTCGGTGGCCTCCTCTTTCCATTGCTAGAATGGACATGCTCACCCTCCCTCCTTGCCCCACCCAGCTTTCTGTCTCTTTTTGCAAAGGGGTGCCTGGGCCCTTAAACAATCCCCCCCATTCCAAACCTGTGAGGTTTCCTCAGCCCAATGTGCCCTGAAGCTGACACCTCTTCTGGTGATTTCAAAGCACTGCTGACACCCAGTTTTAATTATGAAGCTGAAGAAGTGTTGTCTTAGCAGAAAGTCTAAGGCATTTTGAAATCAGTTCTTGACAATTCAGCTCCCAAGGGAAAGCCCAGCTTGCCTTTCAGGTTTACCCTGTAGGAGTCTGACCTTTTTGGCAGTGTCAGGCAAGATGGTTGCACCAGTCGCTCCTTCTCTTTCCTGGTGTCCTTTCCTTCATGTTAATTCTCCCTGAGTCGCCCTCGGCAACACTCCTTCCCCTCCCTGCCGCACTTCCCTTGCTCTGTTAAATCTAGTCACTCCAATCGATCAAGCAGATATTTCTGGATGTGGCAATCATATTCCAGGCCCCAACGGGAGCATGAAGCATTATAGGTTTTCTCTACTCTTGTAGTGTAATTCCAAGCACCACTGCAAAATAGAGAAATCCCACGATTCCCTCTGAAAATAAAAAAGCTTAGTAACCCCATTCTCTCAAAGGACTGCACTTTTTCTGGAATCTGGCTTTGCCCTAAAAAGGAAAGTTTGAAGATAGATTCTGACTTGAATCTCTCGTTTCATGTACTGGCTGTGTAAACCTTAATAAATTACCTAAACTTGCTGAATTTCAGTTCCTTCTTTGGGGGGTTGGTGGTGAAGACATACACACATTCACCAGGGCAATGACAACAAAAATATATTCATGACCCTTGACTCCTGCTATATAATTTTAAGTAAACACCTACAGAGAAGCATGGTCAAGTCAAGGGGTGGGTGGGAAAGGTAGAATGTAATGAGTTATGCTACTATTATTCACCAGCTGTGTAGTAAGATGTATTTCCTCTGCTTGGTGTTTCCTATCCATAAAATGGTTGTAATAATGCAGCACCTTGGAGCCATGTGGGTGTCTGACTTAGTTTGTACATGACAAGCACGTAAAAGAGTACCTGGCATGTAAGCAAAAGCGATTACTGTTATCTTTATCATCCTTCCATAAGACAGAGACAATCATGGAGATCTATGCCAAGGACTGGGTGGTAGGAGTATAATAGATATCAACTATTATCATGGAAAGTTGCCCTATGCCTTTGGGACTGCATTTAAGAAAATAGTATCATGGTTAGTGTGGAAGATTGATACAGAAGATTTGAGTTTACGAGTCCAAGTGGTGGAGGCAAGAGAAATGAGAGTTTTCACGTAGGTGAGAAACTGACTGTCAGGAAGTACTTAGCGATCATGGTTGAAGAGCCTGAGTTAGATACCAAAGCAAAGATAAAGAATTACATCCTTGTGTCTGAACTTCTGCACCATGGAAGATAAATGATACAAGTAATTAAAGAAGAATTTAGCTGATATGAACATTTTGCCTTTTAGCTCATCATAAACTGGTAGCTGCTTTTCGTTGGTCAATATTTACCTCCTGAACTGAGAGATGGGAGTCAATACTTACTTCCTATTGTTAGGACATCTATTTTCTGTACACTACACGTAAGCGGCCTATACACACAGGCACCAATACCTTAATAGCTATCAATAGAAAATCAACAATAATCATTTATTTTTAATGGTCATCACCACTGAAACACCAAACAGTGCATATGCCCAAGACAAAGAGGAACACTTAGCATGATAGATGCCTGTGGATAATTGATTTAGGTTAACAACTTCCTTTCCTAATGGTGCTAATTGCGTTAATCAACAAGCTGATTTCATCAGAGGCTTTCAAAGGCCCATCCTGTAGGTTGCCAGCTCTTTCTCTGGTTGATGAATTAGTTCCCCAGGTGAAGACACCCAGGCTTGATTTATAATCATCAGCAGAACTGTTTTAGTGGTGGCTTCTAGTCCAACCAATTAACCTGTTCAGCAGCCTGTGGCTCCATTTGAACTTGTGGGCCTAGTTAATTGGGCAGATCAGGTCTTGTGTACAGTCAGTGGGTGTGCTGGTGGTAGTGTTCTGGGATACCTCAAATTCTTTTCTCCTTAATATGTCTCTCAGTTTTCTTTATACGTACTCACTCAACTTCATTCTGTGTTGTCCTAGTAGACAGATTAAACACTCTCTGGAAATTTAAATCTTGAATAGAAAGACCCAAGGACGGGGGGAAAAATATGCTTAGAACACATTAAGTTCAGTGGGAGTGTCCAGAAGAGTCTGTCAACTTAGTTAAGTACCTGCTGTCAAGATCTCCAGGAAATTCCTAATTCTTAAATATTCACTTTAATCCTCTGAGTTCTCCCACAAGCTTTTAAGGGAACCCTGTTTGGCTTGTGTTACCAGAGTCAGCTTCTGTTGCTAGCCATCAACAGTCCCGCCCTGTTCCAGTGTTGAACTGGCTTTATCATCCATGCCAATTCTAGTTGATCAATAATGGACACATAGACTATTGTGTTAAGAAGGATTCAGAGGATCCATCCAAGAACTGTCAAAAGAATGTAGAACTCAATTAGTAATATTTGCATAGAGTAAATGTTGGGGGGTAATGGGGTAGGGGTAGAATATTACTGATGTCAAAAAAATATGCCAGAGATGGGAGACATAGAACACAGTGGTTAAAGGGGGGGGGGCTGTAGAGCCAGCATGTCTGAGTGTACGCCTTCTTTCTCCCACTTCTTAGCTGTGTGATCTTGGATAAGTCACTTAACTCTCCATACCTTCATTTCCTCAACTGTACACTGAGGATACTGAGAGAATGAAATAGGTTAGTAACAAGCAACGGACGTAAAATCACGTTTGGCACACAGTGAGGGTTAAATAAAATAGCAGCTGCCCCTGGTGTTGGCTCACTGTTGTAGTACTTGGGGCGTAGGTCCCAGAAACCTGAGCAGTGAGTGAGTAAACCGAAGAATGAATGAGTTGCAGTTCTGAGGTGAAACAGCCAATTCCAGAATATTCCACAGATTAAAGTCTTTTGACTATCACCATTGTTTCCTTGACTTGATTCTCTGAAGTTATCTTCCTCTGAGGCACCTGTGTGCAATTTGGGCCCAATTTTCCTTTATTAGGATTTCCGTAGGAGGTAAAACTACATGATCAAATGTTTTCTCCCCTTCTCTGTCGGCTCCCTTCCCTCCCTGTCCCCCTTTTCACCCTGCCCCACTTTTACATTTAAGCCGATGTTTCCATTTAACATCTGCTGTATCTTTTTCTTTAAATAGGCCATCTTGAAAACGTTTATTTCTAGTCATTCCTTTTTGCTCCTTGCTAATATGTATTGTTATTTTACCAACCTATTTCAATCTTCTTTGTAGAGCAAAGGCAATAAACTATTTTTTAGACACCCTGGAAGCATAATTTGCCCCATTCTTTTTGTTTTTTGTTTTTTTTATGTTTTTTGTTTTTTTTTGCAGTTTGGCGGGGCTGGGTTTGAACCCACCACCCTCGGTGTATGGGTCTGGGGCCCTATTCACTAAGCCACAGGCTCCACCCAATTTGCCCCATTCTTAATAGGAAGTTTATTTAACAAGTTTTAATCCTGATTTAGGAAATCATATGTGCATCTCATACATGCAGAATCTATCTCTAATACTTATTAATTCCCTTTGCATTGCAATGATTAAGTTTATTTCTCTCTTATGATGTGCCGAGCACTGTGCTACACACTTTGGATTTATTTTCTCATTGGAATGTCCCCCAAACCTAGAGGGGACATGCTTTTCCCTCCCATTTCACGTACAAGGAAACCAAGGCACAGAGAAGTTCAGCGACCCCACCACTAATAGGCGACAGAGCTGTGATTTGGACCCAGATGGCTCCTGGATTTCATGATGCCCCAATGCCTTCTCCTTACAAACATGGAGAAGAAAGAAGAAAACAAAAGCCATTCATACCCCTACTATTTTTTTTTTATTTCAGATTAATATGAGGGTTAAAATGTTTAGGTTACTTTGTTTGCGTTTCTAAGGTAAAGTTCAAGGTGTAGTCCAGCTCTTCACCTAAAGGGTGTGCTGTACACCATTGCTTTGTACACGTTAGGTGAGCGCTTACCAACCCCCTCCCGCCTCCTCCCGCTCTTCTTCCTTCTCCTCCCCCTTGAATACACTTGTGCTTTTCTCTCCTGTGTGTAGTTGTTTTTCTATTGGTTTCCTATTCGTATTGAATACATTGGATACTTGTTTTTTCATTCTTGGGATATTTTACTAGAACAATGTGCTTCAAGTCCAACCAGGTAAATACAAAAGATGTAGTCTACGTTTTTTTAATGACTGAATAGTACTCCATGGTATACGTATACCACAGTTTGTTGACGGGCACTTGGGTTGCTTCCACGTCTTGGCATTTGTGGACTGAGTTGCAATAAACATTCTAGTGCAAACGTCCTTGTGGTAAAATGATTTTTTTCTTCTGGATAAATACCTGGTAATGGGATTATGGGATCAAATGGAAGGTCTACTTTTAGCTCTTTGAGGATTCTCCATACTTCTTTCCATGGAGGCTGTATTAGTTTGCAGTCCCACCAACAGTGTACAAGTGTTCTGCTCTCTCCATATTCACACCTGCAACTTTGGGATTTGGGGATGTGTGGCCCTACCATTTTCTGAGTAAGTTACTAAGGATGCTTATTTTTACCCATGGGATTAATAATAACCAGAGCAGGCACTTTTTCAAGTTCCTGGTCAGCACCAGGCTCTGTGACCGATGCTTCATTGCATCATCTCATTTAATTCACACACTGAGCTTCAGGGGCAGAAGCTCTTGCTGTCCTTATTTTACAGATGTGGATACTGACACCACACATCTTTGTTCCAGCTTGAGCCAAGATATCAAGTTAAAGTGGTTCTGGATTACTGGGTAGAGAGTGGGGAAGATGGATGGGAAGGGTGTCTGGTCAAGCAGGTCACTTCTGCGGGCAAGAGGGGCAGGCCCCATCCCCTCCAGGATTGCAGACACTTGGTGCAGAGCACACCCCACAGGTAAGAAACTGGCTCCTTCAATCAGTGATTAAAGGCCACTAGACACATGCTTTTTCCTCCCATTTCACGTACAAGGAAACTGAGGCACAGAGAAGTTCAGTCACCCCCCCACTAATAGTGGACAGAGCTGTGATTTAGACCCAGATGGCTCCTGGATTTCATGAAGCCCCACTGCCTCCTCCTTATCCATAAACATGGAGAAGAAAGAAGAAAACAAAAGCCATTTATAGCCCTACCATTCCTGCCATTCCTCCATGTCCTGGGCACAGGCAGGAAAAGCCGTCAGTTCCAGGAGTCCAGGTGCTGAGAACTGCAAGTCTGACCATTTGCTTCAAAATAGTAAAGACCCAGGGAGATGAGAAAGGGGCTCGTGACATCTGCCACACTCACATGATCAGCGTCCTGACTCAAAACTGCACACCTCCTACCCACCACGAGGATTAAAAGCTATGTCTGTGCTTGTTTAAATAATCCCAGGAAAATGTCAGAGATTCCCTCTTCCCGTCCTTATTTGTTTTTCCTTAGCTACTCTTCATCCTCCATCCTGCCCAGGCCACTTCTGGGTCCACGTCAGCTTCAGCAACCCATGAAGACTCAGCTTCCTGGACATTAAGGGGCAGCTGTGCTGCACAGTTGTTTTGCTTCCCCCAGTTTGGGGTGACTGGCTCCTCCTGACTTCTGACTCAAAAATGGCTTCGACTCAGCCTCCTCCCCTCTGTAGAAGGCTGGTGCATTACTGCTAGTAAGAGTATTGATTTTTAAAAAATGAGCCTGTTACTGAACCGATTTAACAGCTATTGAACGACCATGTTTAAATATTTACTCTGCGTGACTCCAACCTGTTGGTCCTTCCTCACTTCTGACGTTGGATAAATTGTCCTTCCTTAGAACTTCCACCTCTGAAGTTTACTCCAGTAGAAAACATCAAACATGGTGATATTAATTGGTATGTTCAGGGAACTGGGTGTTTAGAGAAAGTGACTTTTGTGCAGAACTGAGATTTGATGTGGAATCTGGGTACCCAGCAGACTCAGCCTCTTGTGGGGGGTAATCTTTGCATCTCATTCATTGGTTCATCCATCCATTAGTGGCCTGGTATGCACTGGGGTGGGGGCAGACCAGCCTAGGGAAGCCTGTCAAATTGCGTATTTCCTTGTAATTCGTCTTATGATTCATCACTTCAAATATCTCCTGTTACTTGGCTTTCAAGATGTAAGATAGTTTCCCAAAAAGGTGTGGAGTCACAGATTCCTTTAAGAATTTGATGGAAGGCAGCAGGATTTCCCCTGTGAGCTTGTCATTTTTTGGGTTTCAGTGGGGTTACCCACGGGTCCCACCGTTCTGGGAATCAGGTATGCTCCTGGATGTCACTTCTGGACACTCTGTCTCTCTCTGTTGGGCAAGCTTCTAATAGGCAATCATTTTGTCCTCAATTTATTTTCTAAGATTTGAGCAGAACAAAAGATAATTGTTACTAGAAAATTTTTCTTTGTTTGTTTGAGATAGAGTCTCCCTCTGTGCTCAAGGTAGAGTGCCGTAGCGTCACAGCTTACAGCAACCTCAAACTCTTGGGCTCAAGCAATCCTCTCACCTCAGCCTTTTGAGTAGCTGGGACTACAGGTGCCCACCACAGCACCCACTAGTTTCTTCTATTTTTAGTAGAGACAAGGTCTCGCTCCTAATCAGGCAGGTCTTGAACTCCTGAGCTCGGGCAGTCTACCCTCCTTGGCCTCCAAGAGTGCTGGGATTACAGGCATGAGCCACTGTGTCTGGCCTATTGATAGAAAGTTCTATTCATTTAGGGATTCATATGCTAAGTCTTGGTTCTTTGTGTTCTTTAGTTATTTATAAATTTAACTCACAGAGTAATAAAATTCCCCTCTCCTATTCTTTTTTTTTTTTCAAGGGAATGGCCTTACTTTACACTCATGAGACAAAACACCTCAGGGATTCAAACCCTCTCTTGTGATGTATGAACATTTCTCTAAAAAAGGTAAGACATGATCCCTATCCACATTTAAACTTTGCTCAGAGTTACTAATCACACCCTCTGCAAAGCCCGGGCCATTGCTTTACAATGAAACTAACCCTATCGGAAGGCAGTTTGACATCTGATATTCTGTTCTTAGTTCTTAGTAAAACCTAAAAATGTTTAATGTCTGCCTCTTTCTGATGCAACATACGGTATGTTTAAATTGTAAGGACCTTATTAAACTACATGCCCACAATATTTTATCCCATATAAACACATATAGCAGCTTTCATTTAATCACTTACTATGTATTCCTTATTTGCATTATTTCTCTAATTTTTTACAGCATTTCTATAAGGCAGGGATTATCATGAGCCCCGTTTTTCAGAAAAGAAAAAAAAAGTTGAGAGAGAATATTAATTTTCTCAGCTATCCCTGCAGAAGGTGGGAAGGTCAGAATTTGATCCACTGGTCTCTGACACTAAACACCACTATTGTATTTCCATTTTCTTGTCCTGCATTTGCCGAACTTATTCAAAATTATACAATTTTATTTTGTATTCTGCCCTTTTTTCCCCTAGCATTTAGAAACATTTCTTTTATCTGTTAGTCTGTTTTTAAGGTACTGAATTTCTAGCTAAACTTTCTCCTATGAGTGGACCTTTGGGGTCTTTCTTTTGAATTTCTTGTATTAGTAAATAACGCCATAGTGGCCATCGTTAAGCATGAATATTTGTGTAGACTTATTTTGAAAATCAGGCTGTGGGTTTGCCTTCTATATGGTTGTTTCTCTTTTTTCTTTTCGCTTCTGGGAAGTGAATATATATTTCAGGTCAAGAACGAATCCGTCTTTGAACTTCACCTTATCTCTCCCCACAGCCAATTTCTCAAAGCTGGACTCTTAAAGACACTCGACTCATCTTGTCTCTATTGCCTACATGAGATTTTTATTTTATAGTGTCCAACAACTCAAGCGATACTTCTTAAACATTTCAAGAGTGGGCATTTCATACCATCTGTACATGAGGAGGACAGATGAGCGGATAACGCCGAGAAGTAGGAAGCCCGAATGTATTTGATGGTTGGCCTTGGAACGTGTTGCATGAATTCGAATTGTAATTTTACCTTGTAAGTTGCATTCAGCTAATACTGAAATGATTTTGCATTCTCCAAATATTCCACATGACTGAAGGATGGGAGAGATCTTTGCCATATGGCAAAAGCAATCCCACGTAGGGGGGCTGTTTAAAACCACACCTGTCCTTTTTTCTCTGATCATGTCATTTGTCACAGTGTATTTCTAGTTTCTGGCAGCCTCCTCTTTATCCTTCACTAGAAGAGGAGTTTGGGGGGGCCATATACATGTGTCTGGGACACTGCAGCATCCCCAGGGCTTACAATATAATATCGGGCACATGGTGGGATTCAGAAAATTGGGTTAGGAGGAAGTCGACAAGCGAGAAGGCAAGCTATGGACAATTTGCAAGAAAGATACTTGGGAAGTGACTCTGCCCATTAGGAATCCTTACCCCCTGGAAGAGTTTTGAACCCTTTTTTTCCAACATCATAAGGGAGAACTTTCTAGAGCCTTAAGACTTGGGGGATACAATAAATGAACTAAGGTGGCCCCTGAGGTCAGGATGACAACCTCTGATGACATGGTGGCAATGAGTTCTATCATGCTTTTAGGTTGGCTGTATCAAAACTGCACTAATTCCACCACTGGTATCATGCTAGGTATACAGTTGGTGCTCAAGAAATGTAAGCTCCCCTTCCCTGACTGTGCCTTTGAAGATAAATAGGTTCGTTGTATCCATTCTTTCACTAAGTCACTGATTCATGAAACAGACACAGCAAGAACTTACTAAACCAGGCTCCATGGGATTTGGGGGAACCATCAAAAAAAATTTAAGTCACCTATTTATGTCTCATTGGCTCTAGGAGGAATTGTGTCACGCCGCACAGAGCAGGTTGGACGAGACCTCTCATGCCCTTTTGCAGAACACTTCCTTTTTTTCTTTTCTGTGAAGCTTGTCACAAATTCATAGAATGTCACAGATCATGGCCTGGCTCAAACCCTTCACCTGCTAGAAGGGGACACCAGCTACTTGCGACTCAGACAGTATCGCCTGGCTCTAAATGTGCAAACACCAGCCTCTCTCAGCCTCTCGGTCTGCTTTTTCTCTTCTGCGCTCCTTGTAGGCCACGGAGGACAAGGATTAATTTATGGCGCTGTGAAAGGCACAAGTCTTATCAAAGGCGTTTATGGGTTAATACCCACATGCTTCACTCCCTTACCTTTGGTCCTGGAGATTGTGTTTACAGTACAGGTTTGAACTTGAGGGAGGGGGCTAGGTGAGGAAAAAGGTAATTAAAAGGTTCCTAGTTGCCTGCTGGCCTCTTTGGAGCAGGTAAGACTTGCCCAGGTGTGGGCAGGGGGCCCCTTCACTCAGAGCCCTATCTCTGCAGGGAGATAAATTCACAGTTAATAAAGATAAGGGCCTCAGAGAAGTGCCATCAGCCAGGATAACCCAGTCCAGCCCATTAAAGCCAACTGTGACTAATTCTTTTAGTGGGAAAGATCTGGGGTCAAAGATGGTGTCATGTCATAGGGCTGGAGAGGAAAAGCCAGCTCAGCCAGGAAGGGGTTTAAACCCTCCCTGCCTTTGTCACTTAACAGCCAGAGGTCTCAGGCATGTGTTTTTACCTCTTTAAGCTTCAACCTCCTGGGCCTCCATTTCCTCTGTTTTCGAGCTCTTGGGGAAGGGGGTGCACTGTAATAGTGCATGAAAAGAAACCAGCATCATTCTAGGCGCAGAGTAGATGCTCAGGAAATGTGGATTCCCTTTCCCCTTTTCCTTCCTTTGACTATGCCTTTGAAGATAAATTGGTTTTCTAGCATTCATTCATTCATTAAGTCATGGAGTCATGAAGCAGATTATTAAGTACTTACTAAGTATCAGGACTCAGGCTCAGTATAGAACACACAACAGAGAAAAAAAAAATGTCAGATGTGAAAGCCGTTCTGGTCTTCTGAAGCCCTGAGCTAAAGAGAAGGAGAAACATAGGGGCGGTGCCTGTGGCTCAAGGAGTAGGGCGCCAGCCCCATATGTCAGAGGTGGTGGGTTCAAACCCAGCCCTGGCCAAAAACTGCAAAAAAAAAAAGAAAGAAAGAAACATAGCAATAGTATTAGCTACCACATGTGTACCACTTACCATATGCAGTACTTTCCTCATATTTACACTTTGAATTCTCATAACACAACTCTCTAAGGTAGATACCATCATTATCCCATTTTAGTGATGGGGAAACTGAGGCATGGGCTCATTAAGTAACTTACCCCAAATGCGACAGTTCCTAAGTGTGAGACTGTAAGTGTGCACACCAGCCCTTGTGCAGGAAACCACTAGGGTATCATAGGAGTCTAATTATTAACCTTCTGCACCTGGTTATTTACCCAGTTGGGGGCTGTTGGTGGAATTTGGCTAATTCAGTGTTTATACTGCTGCTAATCCAGTATGTGTGGTCCATTGGCCTGGGAGCTGGGTAGGAATACTAAATCTCAGGCCCCACCCCAGACTGGCTGAACCAGTCTCATTTTTACAGGTGTCAGGGGATCTGTGTGCCCACTGGCCTTTGGAAGTGTTTGTATGTCCAAACTATCCTTCCACAAGTATAATTGGAATAACAACTAGAAAGAACCCAAGTAAACCTAAGCTACCCAGGTAGTACCACTGTGTAGCCCTGAAGGAACTGGGCTGAGAGAGTTGGTGAGATGCCCATAACAAGTAGCCTGAAAGTGGTATGACTGCAGATTCTTCAGTCCCCTTTGGACTCTGTTACACTTACATCATGTTCCCTAAAGTACCAAGATCCAGGCTCAGTATAAAATACACAACAGAGAAAAGGAATGTCAGATGTGAATGCATAGAAATCGCCTGCGATGCTTCCTAAGCAGAGATGTTGACCAGCAGAACGTGCCCTGCTGTGTTAGGGTTCAGGTCTGTTCCCTGTCTAACCCAGCCCCATTTTCTGTACTCCCAGGGAAGCACTCTGAGCCACAATCAAGACTGACCTCATTATGTAACCATGAGTCTTCTGGATCACTCAGCCTTACAGAAAACCCTGCTGTGGCTTCCTATTCACTTACCCTAAAATCCCACTCCTTACTGTGGCCTATAAGACCTTATGTGATCTGTCCCTAGATCCCTCTTTCACCTCATCCCCTCCAACCTCCCTGGCAAGCCTTCCTAATCCCCAGACCTACCCAGCCAATTCCTCTCTTGCAGTTGTCTATGGCGTCTTCCCTGGGGCCTCACTGTCATCTTGGTCCAAAGTTCACCTCCTCAGAAGCCCCCTTCACTGACCCACCCTTCACTGTCTTCATGGCCCTCATCACTACCTGTGATGACATGAGTCCCCTCTTCACTATGCGTCTCTCCTTTAGACTGTCACTGTTGTGAGGGCTGCCATCATCCGCCTGGCTCTATTACATCAAAAAGACCTGGCATGTATGAGTTGTTCAGTCAATGTCTGTTGAATGTATAACTAAACGCAGGGATATATTCTAAATTCTTAAGTAAACAATTCCCAAACTTTAGTGATTGCCCAATTACTAGCAATAAATTATGTATGATACCCTGCAGCCGACCACAGCTCTTCATGGGGGGCTGAGATTAGAGAACCTTACCCACCATGTTAGTTTACAATTGCTACTGTAACGTGTTACCAGAAGATACTGGAAACAATACCAATTTACCATTTCATAGTTTTGGAGGCCAGAAGTTCTAGAAGCAAGGTGTTTAGAAAGCCACGGGAGAGTTTTCTGCAGGGCTGAGCGATTTTGTGTATAGTGTTCTAAGAAGATCCATGGTTTTATGGAATAATACCACTCTTGATTACAACTCAGGGCGTTTCCTTTGAGAGTACAGAGGGACGCCTGAGGCAACAATCTGTTTCCTTGTCTTTTCCAGTATCTAAGGGCTCTCACATTCCTTGACTCGTGGCCCCCTTCCCTTCTTGGAAGCCAGAAACTGCCTTGCTCTGATCTCGGCTCATCTTCATAGCCTTCTCTAACTCTGACCCTCCTGCTGCCCCTTATAAGGGCCCTGGGATGACCTTACTCCCACCTGGGTAATCCAGGCTTGTCTCTCCATCTCAAGACTCTTAACTTAATCACATCTTCCAAGTGCCCTTGACCATAGAAGGTTATCTATTCACAATTTCCAGGGATTCCAGGGATTAGAATGCGGATGTTTGGGGGGAGGTTTTCTTACCATGCTAACTTTACTGCCAAAAGAAAAGGTGAGTCGGCACAGCCTTCTTGGAGCTAGGATGTTGCTCTTCTGTGCCACGGCTCTCTGGGTCTCTTCCATTTCATTTGCCTCCAGGATTCCTTGTTTCACTTATGCCCCTCTTTTTTAATGTTTTAGATTCTTGGTAAGTTCATGCTGGACAGATACTCATTTTTATTGATTGCTTTCTTCAAATAAGGATACCCAACTTTAGGAAGTTAGTATCAATCACGGTCCACTTTGGATTTGCACCTTGACTTCAGTAGATATTCCAAGAGCCATGGGATGCATCCTATTTATTTTGTTTTATTCATATACCTTTTGTGCCAACCCTGGGGATATTTCTCAGGCGGGCTACCAAATCAGACCAGAGTCTTGGGATGCCTGAGGATCAATATGAAATCAATTCATCACGCCCCTTACATGCAGAAGTTGTTCCTTTTGTCCTCATTCACAAGGTGGGATAGAAAGTGGCTTAAAAAAAAATAAACCCAGCTAGTTCAGTCGTCCTGTGAATGGGACCACCCCAGGCTAAGAAGTGACAAGCCTGTTTATTAGAAATACGTCTTGGTAGGCTCCATTTCCCCTTCCAGCTCAGTGAAGGTAAACTGCAGTCCTGACTAGATTTAATCCAGAGCCTAGAAATAAGTACTACCATTAAGATCAAGTTCTCAGAACCCCATCATTCTAAAGTTCCAGAACTTTCTCTACCTCAGGCAGCAAGGTCAGGCGGTGGCTTTTGGAGGACCAGGTGGGATCCATGGAGAAGGGGCTAATTCTTGTTGCTGTTAGGTCACCTCTCCTCACATCTCTTAATAACCCATGAGATACCTGGCTCCTGATGACTGCGCCCAAGAGGGTGTGGCGCCAGTCTCCCAGGCCTTCCTCTCCGGCTCTTGGTGCCATCATGCTCTGATTAGTATTAATAATTGATTTATACAGCACCTTTTACAAGCCTGCAAATACTCCCTCTAGTCGGGCCCTGTGTGGACACATGCATCACTGCGTTTTACCCTCAGACGATAAGCTGCCACCTCGACAGGGGGAGAAGGTACAGCAGGTGCCAGTCACCTCTGTGGCGCCAACAGTGTGACACGGCGCCTGCTGCAGGAAGTAGGACATCACGTTATCTCTGCTGGCTGGCATGGGGGCCTGGGCGGAGGCGGTTCTGGGCCTGTGATTAATAAGTTGAAGGATTCTACCTCTCAGAAGCCCAGACCTGGGGAGGCGTCTTTTGGCCATTGGATAGGGTCACTGAATTATTCTGTTGTATGGACCAAAAAATCCTGATTTGCCAATGGAATGAAAGAATGCCAATGGCAGAGAGAGGGTAAAACCAATGTGTTTATGAGTCACATATGCATGAAATGGGGGGGCTGTGTGTCCTTGTTTCTCCTGCCAAGCTGGAGCAGGAGGTGAGGCGGGTTATCCAAGGCTCAGGTCATGGGCTGCCATATTTTGTGGGGTTGGGGATGCTCATCCTATATTCTGAGGCATCCTTGGTTAGTGTTTGGAGGGAGCTGAGGTTTTTCAGGGCTCTGAGTGTGAACATTTTGATGTAGTCATGCAAGTTGGAGTTTACTGAAGATCTTAATGTTTTTGAGAGGATCAACATCCTCTAGTGTGTGAACGTGAGTTCTGGATTAAGTCCATTCTCTGGTGTTCTTAAATGAGATTATTCATGTAGAGACAGATTCTACAGCTCACTGGATGGGTGGATAGCGGGACAGCCACTGACCCTCTTGTAGCCTCAGTTTCCTCATGGGTGATATTTCCTACCTGTCACCTAGTGTGTGCTCCGTGAAGATTATTTTTTACTTTACCATCATGATCATCAGCGTGTCCATCATCTTCATCAAATAACAATGCTCTCCTAGAATAATCAAAAAGGAACTCAGTTTCCTGGAAAAGAGGAATGAGACAAAGAGAGAGGCTTCTATGGTGGCTCAGACCCAAGATGCCAGTCCCCTGGGTGGTCACTGGAGAGAACTCAGAGTCACCCAGGAGTAAAGCCAAGCTAAGGGGTGTCTCAGAGCTCTTAGATGGCCAAGTGCAAGAACTCAGAGACCAGGAATCTTGCAAGTATCAACTCCTTAGGAAGCCAGGTGTGTGGACTTAGATGAGGTAAAACCTAGGACTGTGGCAGAAACATCCCAAATCAGGATTTTCTGACTTCAATCCACCCAATACGTGTCAGTGCTCCACAGACAAAGGACAACATGGCCGAGTGATGAGGAGGACCGCAGTGTACTTGTCCTTCCTCCTGGAGAGACACATGTTTATCTACACATCAAAGCTTTGAGAAGTCTGGTGGTAAAAAAAACTCATAACTGTGATTTAGTTCAGTATTTCCCAAACCCATTTTATTCTTGGACCCCCTCTCCTTTTATTTTATTTCATAAAATAATCCATGCTTTCTTATCGAAACATATTTTGAAAAATATTGATTTAAACTATAAGAATTTGGAAGAATTATCTCTTCCAAGGCTGGAAAAATATAGAGAGATTTAAAAAATCTAATTTGTGTGTTTTTAATGCATTGTACCTGAAAATCACATTGAAAAAATATATATAAATAGAGTCATCACCCCTTCTAAATTACTTCTATTGTGCATAGAAGTGTTGGCCTTTTTTTTTCTTTTTAGAAGTGTTGGTCTTGATTTTGTAGCTATTTTAAATGTCTTACTTCAAGGATGAGGCATGGGAAATAGCTATGTTCCCAATCTGTGATAATGCCGATACTACTCACGATAATGTCAAACAACTGTGATAACAGCAATGTGATAGCAGCAACGTTGTCATCATGAGTTTCATCTATGAAGTCCTGTCCCTTTATCCTTCCCTCCACTAAGCAGGTGGCCTATTTCATCACACATAGTTCTCCAAAGAGGAAGTGGAGGCTCAGAAGAGGTAAATGGCTTGCCCAAAGTCATACCACCAGAAATTAGCAGAGCCAACACATGAATCCAGAGCCAGCCCTCAGAACAAAGCCACGGCTCTCATGTTGCTACCCCACATGGACCTGTTTGTTCTACACTAAGATCTGCATCTCACATCACCTTGGAGTGACTCAAGGGTCACACCTACTGCTCAGAGCTAGGGCTGTCCTGAGTAGCTGGCAGCTGAGTCACTGGGCTGTGCTGTGTGGAAAGCACCGTGGGGGATGGACACAAACAGATCTCAGCCCCTGGGGCTCTGTCCTATGGACTTTGTCCTCTGAGTGTCAGACACTGTCCAGGTGTCATTTCCATTTTCTGAGGCTCACTCTGGCACGCACTGGAGAGATTTTACACATGTACACAGATGCTCTATTGTTCTGTGAGTGCCTGGGGGGGACACCACCACAGTGGTGTGCCCAGGCCTGTCCTGATTTTAGCACTGAAAGTCCTAGGTCCTGGGAAACCCCTCACGCCTTGGCAACCTGGGACAGTTGGTCACCTTGACATCCTTTGTCCCATCTACAGATTGACAAGTGGGGCTTCTGTCAAGCTAGGGGGAAGCTATACATTCAGGACCTTCAAAAATACACATTTTTGTAACAGAAAAATGCAGTACAAGGTAGGAAGGTCTACTCAGACTATCAGAAAAAAGCCCCTGAACTCTCACTGGAGAATGAAACAAAACCCAACAAAGTCTTCATCACTAAAGCCAGCACTTTACTAACTCAATAAAAGCAATTTTCAAATAAGACCCTTCTACTCCTTTGTTACCTACAAAACTGTGAGTGCGTAGGCACGCCAGGTTCCTTGCCTCAGCCCTTGACATATGAGATGTCAAATGTCACTGGATTTGCACAACAATCTCACAAGGCAGGAGCTACTTTTATGTACAATTTGACAGATGAGGAAACAGGCTTGGGCAAGTGAGGCAACTCCCTCAAGGTCACAGGTAGGTCATACCTGTCTTGGTCTCCCAGGGTAAGTCCCAGGCAGCACCCAGTGGGCCACCATGCTCCCTCTGTCAGCTAGTGATGGACTCATAGTCCTACCAGAGTGTAAGCTTCCTGAGGGCAGTTTTTTCTCATCAGTTCATCTTCAGAGACCCCAGCATGGGCTGTACATACAGTAGTTGTTCAACTAACATTTGCTAAATGAGACTAAAGTGGGATCAAATCTGTATTTTCTTTGTACATAGCAAAGAAGTATTTTGCAGAAGCTCAGATCTATTTCAACTGGGCTATTTTCTTTATTTCTCCATCAGAAGAAAATCCATTTTAATATGTCTGCCTCTGTATTGAATTATAAGCTCTTATCATTTGTACGTACACACACACACACACATAGAGGGTGCCAAAAAATTATACACATTTTAAGAAAGAAAAACTATTAAAATTGTAATACTCGAGTCATGTTTGACTCCTGCAATTATAAGAAATATAAAATATAATTTGTAACGTAACACTCTCGGTACATACATATTGAGCATATAACATAATAGGCATCAACATATACATACATTATACACATAATACATATTATACACACACATATATTTCTAAGGACAAGCCCATACTGTTTTTTTCCACTGCTGCATCCCAGCTATTATCACAATGCCTGGCACATAGAAATTCAATAAATATTTGTTGGGTCAAAGAATGAATAAATAGAGGCTGTCCAATAAGACAACACGGAGCAGAGAGATCTGTGTTGCTCCTAGGGAAATATCCTCACTCACTTTTAAAACAATACATAGGGCTTGGAACCTGTGGCTCAATCGGCTAAGGCGCTAGCCACATACACCTAAGGTGGCGGGTTCAAATCCCCAGCCCGGGCCCGCCAAACAATAATGACGGCTGCAACCAAAAAATGGCCGGGCGTTGTGGCAGGCGCCTGTGGTCCCAGCTACTTGGGAGGCGGAGGCAGGAGACTCGCTTGAGCCCAGGAGTTGGAGGTTGCTATGAGCTGTGATGCCATGGC
>CAUYQV010109836.1:0-51552 GCA_963574575.1 Galagoides demidoff
TGTACTGTTTTCATATACAATTTGAAATACTTTCATCAAGCTGGTTAACATAGATTTCATGTCATTTGCTTAGTCATTGTATCAAAACATTTATATTCTAGTTCTAGAAAAGTTCACTTGTACTCTTGTTAGACAGATATATAGGTGATCTTTCCAGTCACCCTCCCACCACCCAACCAGTTTATGGGATTTTCTCCAACCACATTTGCATCCTTTTCAGACTAATGAAAGCTGTAGACTTGTCAATTTCCTCCATCAAGACAACCAGGAACACCTGTGACTGAGCAAAGTTGAGTTTTTTGACTCTGTGACAAGGTAGAACATACACTATGAAAACCATTAGGCTGCTTAGTAAGAAGGTGGTAGAGTGACTTACTGTAAGATTTGCACTTGCGAGAGATTATCTGGGGAAGGTTCAGAGCAGTGGAGCTTTGCTCTGGATTGGGTGCTGTCAGGGAGCAGGGGCAACCCTATGATCCAGTATCTTAATTCCCTAGCTGAGAGGAAAGGCAGCAGCACTCACTTCCATTAGCCAGCAAACAGGGATATGTGGTCATTTCTGTGGTTTGGGCCATGTTCTTGTTTGTATTCTCTGCTCAAACACGATTTGGAGTAGTCTTTTTTTTTTTTTAATCTTGATCCATGTTGTCTGATGTTGGTGTTCTGTGACATCAGACACAGAGACCACCACAGCCTGGCTCTCAGCACCAGGCCAGCTCCTAGGCATACCAAGGCCTAGCTCCAACTGCCAAGGGCTGCTCTTCTCTTTCACTGTCCCTTTTACCCAGACACACACACACACACACACACACAAATGCACATACTTACATTGTGTTACAGAGGCTCCCCAAAAGTCCATGCATGGACCTCATGATTAAAAACCTTGTCCAAAGAGCCAATAATTTAGCAGCCAAACTGGGAGGTTCTCAGAAACACATTGCAACTCTGGATCATGTTTCTGTGGGTTTTCCCTACTCCTGAAAAAAGGTTGATTCTGTATGTTTAATGTGATGCGAAAAATGTGTCACCATGTACATGATTTTTAACTTTGACTAGGAGATTAAAATATCCCTTTATGCCTCTGAATCAGAAAGGGGAGGGAGGGAGAGAGAGGAAGGAAAGAATGAAGGAGAGAGATTGAAGGGAGAGCAGTAGAGAGAAAAGAGAAAGAAGAAGGGACTGGGGAGGGGAGGGAAGGAGGGAGAGAACTCCATTTCTAAGAATCTTCTGGATTCTTCTCAGCTGGCAGGGTTGCCACCCTGACAGACATATTGGCAGAAGCAGATCTATTCCTTGGAACACAAAGTCTACTCCTTCACTGTTTCCATCATTATAATTACATATGTGTGTGTTTCATACACAATTATAAGTTACATAATTCTAAAATGTTCAAACCAGAAAGGATCTAAGTCTCATCTCATCCAATTCCTTCATTTTCCCTGGGAAAACTGAGGCCTGAAGGAGCAGCTTGCCTGGGATTATGGTGCTGTTAATTGGAAGGACAGGGACATGAGCCTGGGCCCCTGGCCTCTACTCAGCCCAGTGTTCCCTCCACCTCACAGAGAAGCAGGAATTACAGAGAGAGATGTTGGCTCCCTGTGAGGAAGTGTTTTCTTATAGGCAGAGCCATTCAGAGCCAGACTGGGCTCCATGTTCCCCTTCACTGCCGATGTCCAAGCAGAGTCCAGCTGCCGCCTTCCAGGGATTCCATGTGGAGCGGTGGACTTGATGGTGGTCCCGTGTCCCTTCAGCTTTTTGAGGCCTTCCATAGACAGGAAAACATCCACTTTCACATCTGAAAAATGGAAGTACTGATAATACCCAAGTCAGAGGATTTCCATGAGGCTTAAATGAGGTAGTAAAGATAATGCATATAAAATGATAAGCACAGGGCCTGGCACAGGAACAGTAATTTAGGATTAGGTAATAACTCATCTCTGGCACACTATAGGTGATAAATTCAATAAATGTTTTCCTTGGGAACACCCCACTTATAATCATAAAATATTGAAGCTTAAAAGATCCCCTGGAGATCATCTAACTAATGCCTTCCCATTTCACAGATGAGGAGACAGGCCCAGGGAAGAGCAGAGACTTGGGAGGGGGCTCCAAGGCACCCAGCTTCCATTCCCTCCTGTTGTCAGCCTGATGTCTCCTTCTACAGCTGAGCCTAAAAGGAGCAGGGCCTGCAGAGACCAGAGTCTGGGGGCCAATAGAAAGGGGAGAAGGGTTGTTTTTGCAAAGGGAATCTTTAGGAAATTAGAGCCAGGATTAGGCTCTCATTCTCTGAGAGCAGCGGAAGAGAAAGAGAAAGGAGATATGCCCAGAGTAGGAGGAAAAAGCAGAAAAGTTTCCTGAGTCTGCAGGGGCCTTGGGGCAGGGTCAGTCATCATTCATCCTCTTCTTGCCTCCTCCTTTCACCTCTAAAGCAAAAAGCCAAAGTGTGGTATGTACATTTATTAAATGCTGAGTGTAGAAATTAAAATGGCTCACCAGTTTGGCTACACTCTCTATGTGTGTGTGAGAGAGAGAGAGAGGAAGGGAGAGGGGCAGACAGACCCAGACAGAGGGAGAGAGAGAGAAAAGAGTTGTTGCAGGCATCCTCAAACTACGGCCCACGGGCCACATGCAGCCCGCCTAGGACATTTATCAGGCCTGCAGGGTGTTTTTGCCACTGCTGCCTGTCCTGCTTAGCAGCTGACTCATCCTGGGGCCCACAGTCCGGCCCTCCAACGTTCTAAGGGACAGTGAACTGGCCCCCTATTTAAAAAGTTTGAGGACCCCTGGGGAAGTGATATGGTGAAGAAGTAAGATACTGAATCATGAGACAGAAGAGCTGCCCTGATGTGTGAGCTTGGGAGTGTTTCTGAATCTCAGCAACCTCGATTTGCCTGTCTATTAAGTAGGAGTAACATCAGCCCTAAAGAGTTTTAAGGATTAGGAAAAATATCTAAGGCCCAACAATCTGTGGCAGCCCACGGCAGCTACCAGAGCATGATTGCTAACTCTTACCTCTCCGTGTCTCAGTTCTGTCCTTTGGAAATGAGGTGATAATTTCTCTCAGCCCCACTTACAGATTTGTTGCAAAGATGAAGTAATATTTAAAAAGTGAATTTTAGGGTGGCGCCTGTGGCTCAAAGGAGTAGAGCGCCAACTTCATATACAGGAGGTGGTGAGTTCAAACCCAGACCCAGCCAAAAATTACCAAAAAAAAGTGAATTTTAAATTGTAGAAGATGGAATAAATATGGACATGGCATCTTTGTGCTAAAATACCATAGGCAGAGACTGCATGATGTGTGCTTTTAAAAGACTGGAAAAACACCATAATCTTAAAACTGGCCTCCCCCAGTGCCTCAGATTTTCCTATGAGTGCTTCCTCCCTTGGTCCTCAGGCTGTTGGCCTTAGAGCAGTACAACACAAAGTGTGGTCGCCTAACCAGCAGCATTCCTATAGCCTGGGAATTTGTTAGAAATGCAATTTATCAGGCCCTGTCCCAGACCTATTGAATCAGAAACTCTTTGTTATTGTTATTGTAGTTGTCATTGTTGTTTTAGCTGACCCGGGCCAGGTTCAAACCCGTCAGCCTGGGTGTATGTACCTGGCACCGTAACCACTATGCTATGGGCACTGAGCCTGAATCAGAAATTCTTGAGGATAGAGCTCAAAAATCTGTATTTTAATAGATCTCCAGGAAAATTATATCCATAACAAAGTTGAAGAAGTGTTATTTAAGAGCTTATTAAAATGCAAGTTCTGATCCTGTAGATCTGGGATTGGCCATCCCGTTTTCTTCTGTATAGTTGTAATAATTTCCCCCCTTTTTCCTTCTAATTATCATCATTTTATAGTTATAGGTTGAGTATCCCTAATCCAAAACTTTTGACTGTCAACATGATGGTACAAGTAGAAAATTCCATATGTAAGTACTTAATGCAAACTTTGTTTCATGCACAAAATTTTTTAAAATAATGTATAAAATTACCTTTAGGGTATATGTGTAAGGTATATATGAAACATAAATAAATTTAGTGTTTAGACTCAGCTCTCATCCCCAAGATTCTTATTAAATATATACAAATATTCCAAAATCTTAAAATTTCCAAAATCTCAAACATTTCTAGTCCCAGGCATTTCAAATGATGAATACTCAACCTGTACCTTATTTTGGTTTATTTATTTTTAGTTTGTATTTGTTTGTACTTAGAGGTTTTTTGTTGTTGTTTTTTGCTTCACCTTTTTTGTACTGTTCTAGCAAATATTATCTGTGTTCTTTCATTCTTTTTAAACTCTGCCATTGCTCAAGTGGCCAAGCAAGATACAGAGAAATACAGGGATAGGGTGCTGCTGAATGGGCCTGGCAATATATACAATACGTAAAACACGTTTCTCTGTTCATGTACAGAGCTGCTCTTGTCACTTAGCATTCCAGACCCCATGTCCTAAGCAGAATACATCCAAACTAGAAATAGCCTCTGCAAAGGGGCCTTCACTACCAGATCCAAACCCCACTCTGCGTCCTCGCTCCTACCCCTCACTGCCTCCCAACCTTGTCCCCAGGACCCCCAGAGCAAGCTGAAAAGCAGGTGCACTTGTCAGCCTTTCTGCTTACCCCCAACTCCTAGAGCCAGACCCAAGTTCACATGACAGAGCTGTCCCCACCCCTGCATGGGCCTTTGAGACCAGGCTGTGGCCTGTCTTGATGGTTGTGTAGGGGACCTGCTTTGATTGATTATTGCTGCTGCTGCTAGCTCCCTTGACCCACCTGGGACCACAGCTCTGATCTGCCACCCCTACTGCCAGCCCATGCCCTCCTTTCTTCCCTCCCCCCACATACCAGAAACAACTACCTTGGCACTTGGAAGTTAAATGGTTGGTTGTCCAACAAATGAAAACCAATCTTACTTCTTTGCAAAGCGGCTTGACAATGCATTTCAAGAGCCAAAATATATTTATATCTCTTGATCCAGTAATCCTTCTTCTGTTGAATTATTTATATAGAATAAATTCCCAAAGGAAAACAAAAAAGTTTGTACACAGAGGTCTTCTGTGGAAGACTAATTATTCATTCAATAAATATTTATTGAGGGACTCCTACATGGCAGGCACAGTTCTTGATGTATAATCATGATAAACAAGATCCCCACTCTCCTGGAGACTATGTTATAATTGGGAAAAAAGACAATAAATGCCTATATAAATAAGAAAAAGCATACGTTTACTAAATTCTCTGTAGAGAATTAAAATAAAGGTCTGTGGCAGAGAATAACGGGTAGCTGCTCTAGGTTGAGGTTCAAGGAAGGTCTATGAAATGTCACTAAATAAGGTGACATTTAAGCTGAGAGTCTCTTAACAAGAAGGAATGGCCATATGAAGGTAAGGGAGAGATCATTCCAGAAAAGGAAGCTGGTAAACGTAAATATCCAGTAGGCCAGGAGACAGCAGAAGGCTGATGTATCTGGATCAAAGAAAGCAAGTGATGGACAATGAAGTTGGAGAAGGGAGAGGGGCCGGATCAGTAGGATTTTGTAAGCACTGGTGACATTTGGATTTTCTGCAGTTGAGAGTATGAAGCGAGGGCATGAGGCCAGACTGCAGATGAGAACAGAGGCAGGGAGACCCGCAAGGAGCCATATCCCACTTGTTTTGGTGAGAAATGATAATAGCTTGAATTAGAATGGGAGAATGGAGATGAGACGTTGATGGATTCAGGATATTTTTGGAAGTAGGACTGAAAGGATTTGCGAAAGGAATTGGGATGGGACAAAAAAAAGCAGGAGAACTCGGGATTATTCAGGAATTCTTATCTTAGGCTACTACAAGTGCCATTTATACAGCTAGGGAAGACAAGATAAGGTGCACTTTGAGGAAAATAAGGAAAGAAGATGTTATGGGCTGAACTGTGTCTCCCAAAAAAATACATTGAAATTCTAACCCACAGTGCCTCAGCATGCGACCTTATTTGAAAACAAGGTTGTTGCAAGTGTGATTAGTTAAGGTAAGAAAAGGTTACACTGGTATAGGCTGAGCCCTTAATTCAATGTGGCTGGTGTCCTTATGAGAAGAGAGACATTTGGAAACAGAAACAGAGACACAGAGAGAAAACATCCTGTGAAGACACAAATCTTGCAGAGAAGATGGCCATGTAAAGACAGAGGCAGACACCAGAGTGATGCAACACAAGCCAAGGACCGCTGAGATCTCCACCGTCACCAGGAGCTGGGAGAGAGGCACAGAACAGATGCGCCCTCAGAAGGAGCCAGTCCTGCCGCTGCTTTAGTTTCTGCCAGAGAATAAATTCCACCCAATTTGCAGTTTTTTGTTTTTTGTTTTTTTTTAATTCCACCCAATTTGTATACTTTGTTGCCACAGCTCTCCCAAACTAACCCAGAAGCGAGCTAGAGCATTGCACTGCCCTGAACCCATTCACTCCTCCTGTGGCCCTAGAAATACAGCAGAGCCTTCAGTTTGTTCAGACTGTTGGGCAGTCCTGTGGGGCAGACCTAAGAGGCCTTCCCATCAGCTGTTCTCATGCAGGGCCCACTTCATTCTTTGCCCAAAATAGCTGATCTGAGCAGAGCCACCAATCTTCTTGTTTTTCTAAGATGGTGCCTATATCTCATCCTTTAGATTGCTTGGGTGGCTGTCAGAAGCTACCATGAGACAGAGCCTACCATGTATTCCCCACGGAAACTACCATGACATCACTATTAGTTCTCTAAGCAAACTCCATCATGACCCTCTGTCTTGACTGGAGAAGAAATGGAGAAACACACCACCTCTTTCCAACAAAATCTTCGTTCAACCCTAATCTTCTAATGACAGAGTGGAGAGTCTCAGGGCTCTTACTGCAGCACCATACAGTGTAAAGTGCATGCACAGACACACCACACACACACGCCCACGAGCAGGGGAATCAAAGATGAACCCACACTCTTTCTCATGGGATTCAGTCTAGTAGGGGAACTGTAACATGCACCCATAAGATGAGTTCATGCTGGGTGCAGTGGGGAAAAAGGTTCCATAGTGAGGGTGACCTCTGAGCTGGAACTTAAAGAATGACTAAGATTTTAGATACACTGAAATAAAGCCATTCCTACTCCCAGCAATGGGAGTCAAGAGAGGTGTGGACAGAGACCCTTAGGTAATTTGTTTGAATGACACAAGTGGAAGATAAGGCCAAGCTGGACCCAAAATGAAAAAAAAAAAATACAGGTTTTGGATTTTATCCTGCAGGAAGTGAAAAGTTTTGACAGTTTCTAAACAGGGCAGCAGCATGGAGGATGGCTTAGGGAGGGCAGTGACTAATTCTCAGTGAAACGTGGTCTTCATTTCCTTGCGTCATTAACCAGGGTCTTGTTACGGAGAACAATAAAACAAAAACCATCCAGGACTTGCTTTCTTTTCCAGGAAACCCCTGCCCTTTGGAGCCTCTCATGTTCAGTTTATAAAGACATCCAATCCTGGTTTTTACTGTTAGCAAAGGGGCCTTGGCACAGCTGCCAGTCCTGGGACCCTACTCCCAGCTCTGTGGCCCTTGGCTTCAAATGCCTGTTAGGGCTGCTTGGCCCATTTCCCTGCGGCCCTGAACATGGCTCCCTGGAGAGCGAAGGAGATGGGCCTCCTTCCAGTGCAGGAGGACCAAGTAACCCTTTTTGCCTCTGATGAGTCCAGCCACAAAAACTCCGTCCTGGGCCCCACTGAATTCAGACCTGGAGCCAAATGGGAAAAATCCAGGAGGCTGTAAAGCCAAGAAAATAGCGGATTTGGATTCAAATTCCAGCTCTTCCCCCTTCCCTTTCTCATCTTGAGACCTCACTTAGGCCCTATGTCTTACACTGTAAAATAGAAACAAAACCACCTACCTAACAAGATTGCTTCAGAAGATAAATGACAGAGATTTGTTAGCAAAAGTAGTACATAGCAGATACTTTAATAAATGTTTCTCCCACCTCTCCCCCACCATTTCTCTGTTTTCTCACCTATTAAATGTGACAGGGATTCAAGGGTAAAGTTCGCAAATCAGGTGAAGTTCCCAAATTTCTGTCATCTGCTTCACACAGGGGCAGAGGGAGAGCAGAGGGTTTTCATCTGAGTTCTGGAAGCCATTTCTACTTTTATTATTTTCAATAATGAAAAAGTCACAAAGGATCAATTACTAGTAATACACATTTGCGCACACTTGGGATAAATCTATATCCCCTAACCTCTAAACCACTGTCTGACTCAGTTTCCCCATCTGTAAAGCAGTCTGAGGTAGGGTCCCTCCTCCCCACCTGTCTTCTCGGCAACTGCCCATCAGATTGGGAGGAAAGTGCCCAGCAGAGGGCGCTCCACATGTAACCTCTCAGCCAAGGCCCTGGGGAAAGGCAATAGGCCAAGGAAAATTCTAGTGGAAAAAATGAAGAAAGGATTCCAGGTTTATGAGGCCCAGACTTTGAAAAGCAAAACTGCTGAGTTGTCTCCTGAGTTAGGGAAAAAGAACACCACAGCCGCCTTAAGATTTCCAGGGAACTATTTGCAAAAGCTTTGAGCAGGGCTGTCAGGGAGCTAGCAGGGGGAACTTGGGGTGCTCCAGCTAAGGTTCCAGTGCCCTGGGCGATAAGATATGGAGGAGGGCAGTGTGCACCTGTAGTGGGGAGCCGTCGGGTCATGTGGGCTTATGTGTGACGTGTTTGTACACTTTGGTGTGCACCTGTGAGCATAATCCCATGAGTATTTATTAGACATCTTCTATGCTCTGCTGGGGACAATGCCAGGTGATGGGATGGAACAACAAAGTAACAGGAAATTTCAACTTAGAGCACAGGCATCCAGGAGGTGGCTTATAAGGCAGTTCAGACCACTGGCTTTGCGGTCAGGCAGCCTGGTATTTGAGTCTAGCCACCTACTAGCTACATGATCTTGGCGATTTCTCTGATGTTCACTCTCTTTAGCTGTAAAATGCAAATATTAAAACCACATCCTAATAGATAATATGTGTGTATCAGTGTTCACTGATGGCCTCTATCATGTGTGCATTGGGCCTGCATCTGGATGAATAATGTGTACGGCCCAGGTGGATTACATGTGGGCACACTCATGCATCTGTTTATGTTGTTTTTACAGAGTGCCAGGCTCTACCATCGGCCACAAGTAGTGGCCTCCAGACATGGGTTTGTGGGAATACTCATTTAGTTTGGGTTTATTTTGGGCTCATGGAGAGTTCTAAAAGTCAAGACATTTTACATAAAAATCCAGATTTCCCATTTCTTTTGAAACCTTGAGTGAGCCGGCCACCACATGAGCATGTGCATGAGTGTGCCTGCCTGCCATAGCCTCTGCTTCTTGATAGATGTGTCCTTCACAGGGGCACCCTCCCTCCTGGCCAGTCTCCAGGGCTGTCCTTGGAGGGGTTCCAAGGCTGCTCAGGAGAGCTTGTGTGCAGACATGTTCTCTGTGAAAGAGAAGCAGGACCAGGCAGGAGCTGGTGCCAGGGCCCCAGGCCTCCCCCTGCAGCTCCAGTTTCAGCAACCACAGGGGCCAGAGAGAGCTATGGATCCTACCCAAGGCTCTCTGGCTATGTAGTGAGGCTCTGGTTACGGAAGATAGTAACTGAGGATGGTGGGTAGACAGATGGCTTTTCTTATTGATTTGATTTAGCATTTAAAGAAAAAGTCACAAGTATAGATCTGAAATGATTAAGATAAATGATCTTCCCAGAAACTGTTGCTGGGTTTATAGTCTAGGATTCTTATTAAAATTAGCAAAAAGGCTCATGATAAAAGGTAAAAACATATTTGTTTTAAAACATGTTTAAATATATTTGGGGAGGACACATATGAAAGGTATGATCGATATTTTCCTAGTATCCCTAGATTCTCTTATAATGTTGGTAAGTCCCTTAACAGATATTTACTGCTCCACCTGCCCCCCCCCCCCGACTGTGTGCAAGATGAAGGTGGGCACAGAGGCCTGCAAAGATGTATGTGCCCTGCTCCTTGGCCCTCAGCACACTCAGTCTTGGGAAGAGATATCCAAGGAGAAATAAAGGCAGGAGGAAAGAGACAGGGCCTCACTGAGACATTTCAGAACTCTCAGGCACCAGAACATAGAGGAAGAGGCTTCTGGACCTGGACTTGCCATGCAAGCTTCTTTCCCTCTCTAGGCCCCCATTTCCCCTTTTGTAAGTCAGAAGAGATGAGCAAATATCAGCCACACTTTCACAACCCACCGCCACCCCCCTGCCCCGCCCCAGCCCCTAGCTTGCCCATTCTCTGAGGGAGGGAGAGCTGTAGCCCTAGTTCTCAGCTTCTTGCTCCCGCCCCACAATCTTTCTTGCTCCCAAGTCTTGGCTTCTGCTGGGATTTTGCCTGGCTTGATCTCTGAAAGAAATCCATCAGAGGAGGTTTTTCACATAGCTTCCTTAAAAAAGAAAGGAAGGAAGGAGGGAAGGAAGGAAGGAACAAAGGAAGGAAAGAGAGAGAGAGAGAAAAGTAAGGAAGGAAGGAAGAGAGAGAGAGAGAGAGAGAGAGAGATTGATTTGGAGTACAAAAAAACCAAGCCTCTAGGGGAAGTTTCCAGCATCTGGTACAGGGGTTCTTGGCACCACCCCAAGTCCAGATGGGGAGAGTAGCCCTTTCCCCAGCAGCAGGGTTTAAATGACTCAATGATTAAACTCATTCTCACTGAAGTCATTCTCCCATTTTGCAGGTGAGAAAAATAAGGCCCAAGGAGGAGAGGGCATTTCCCCACAGTCCTACAGTCAACATCAGAAGCAGATCTCCTAGTTTCTGAGAAATAGCTCTCCCCACTCCTTGAATTTTCTCTCTCAGGCTGAGTGCTCAGGGTGGAGTTAGATGAGGACCACCAGGCTGCACCCTTCCTCAGCCACGTGCTGGCTGCTGTTGAGCTACAACACCAAGTTATTCTTTCTGCACTAGCCAACAGCTGGGGAACCTGAGCCTCACAGCTTAAGTGTGAAGGAGGTGTAGTAATTCTGCAGCCCAACAAAAGCCCCAGTGCAGTGTATTCCCCTTTGGGAAAATCTTTGTGTCCAGAGGACATAAAAGAAGAAACTGACACAGAGCAAAACCAGTCTCTTAGAACAGGGCACATGGGTGGCTGGAGATACCAAAGAGAAGCAGTGGGTTAGGTGGCATTAACACCTTCCTCATTGTTGGCGTTGTAGAGCCTTTTCTTATTGAAGGTCCATCTACCAGGCTTCTCCCCATGAACCACATCACCTGACCATAAGTGTCATTGGCTGAAATCCCCATTGTACCATTCAGGTGGTCAGTCCCATAAATAATTAGAAACCTCCGGGACCAACTTGGTGCCTACAATTCAAATAACCTTGGAGTGTTTTGTTTCTTTTCTTAAAATTTGGAAATCTGTTGAGATAGGAAAAATTACCAGACATAGAAAATTCTTCCAAAAAACAAACCCAGATTTCTTTCCAAATTTTTGCTAGAATTCTACTTCTAACTCCATGACACCCAGGAAGAGGCTAGGTCAAAGATACTTAATAAATGTTTTCTGATGGTAGTGAAGTCATTAACTATTGTTACTTTATGTAAAAAATTTTATTACTAGTATCTTTCACATTAGTCTTTATTACACAAATATGTCTTGAATTTCTCCTTATGCCATGCCAGGGATACGATGAAGAAATCAGACACAGGTTCACTTCTGTGACTTTAATTCATTTAATTTCATATATTCATATAGTTTCATATATTCCTATAATTTCATATATTTATAATTCTATGAGAGCAGAAAGAAAAAAACCTGTAAACAAGCACATTTTTAAAATTGCCAATTATAATATGTGTAATAAGAACCAAGATGGAGATCAGCAGAAGAAAACTTGGAATGTTTTTAGTCATCCAACCAAAGCAGAAACATAACATATGTAATAGTTTTTACAAGATGACTTGGTCTATTTCATTGTTTCGTTGTTAGTATCGGTACTGTGTAAGGAACCTCAGGGAGAAATTGAATTTGGTTTGAAGAAACCTGTCCCATTAGGTCTTCTAATCTGGCAAGTTGATAGCTTGTGATCATCTGTTTAATTAAAAGTCCTGGTTCAGGAATCAGAAGTTATCAGGAGAGATTAAGATGATGCTAATAGGAAAGCTGTTCACTAACTATCTGTGCTGAACACAGGGGTGAGTATGACAGAGACAAGGCAACTGCTGGCAATGAAAAGAAAGCAGATAAGGAGAGGCTGGGCTGGAGGGAGCGATAGCCATTCTGGGCTCCGCGTGCCACGTGCTAAGGGTTGTTGACAGACAGGAGCCTGCCCAAATGGCTATCACTAGCTACTGGGTTTATTTACCACTTCCATTCACATTATCTTGCTCTAGGAGGTGGTTTTCAGACTTTCTAGGAACAAAGACTAGGAACTTTGTCTCATTCACAGCCGTAATCTGGGTCTAGGCTTATTGCCTAACCTATCATTACAGGTGTTCAGTAAATACCTGGGCAAAGTCAATGAAAATGTCTGCAGCAACTGTGACTTACCCTTCATCCCTTTTACCCACCCCCAAGGCTGGACTCTCAATTTCCTTCTCTCTCAGTTTCCCCCACAAAAGACAGTCCTTCAGCTCGGCGCCTGTGGCTCAAGTGACTAAGGCGCCAGCCACATACACCCAAGGTGGTAGGTTTGAATCCAGCCCGGGCCTGCCAAACAACACTGACGGCTGCAACCAAAATATAGCTGGGTGTTGTGGTGGGCGCCTGTGGTCCCAGCTACCTGGGAGGCTGAGGCAGGAGAATCGCTTCAGCCCAGGAGCTGGAGGTTGCTGTGAGCTGTGATGCCACAGCACTCTACCTAGGGGGTTCAGCTTGAGGCTCCTGTCTCAAATAAATAAATAAATAAATAAAATAAGACTGTCCTTGAAATGTGAGACACAATCATAGAGATCTATATCTAGTTAGATGTCAAGAATTAAGGAGCTGGATAGTGGGCTGGCATACTGAACTGAGATGGGGAATCAAGTGGCCCCACATCACCTACTTGTACCCCAAGCCTAGAATTTTGTAAAATAAGAGTATCAGTGTGCAGAGGATCCTGGAGGGTATCTTGTTACCTGACAAATGAGGAAACTGAGGCCCAGAGTGGGAAAACAACTTGAGGCTTGTCAGTGAAGGAACTGGGCAAGATCCCAGCTTGGTCGGAACTTTAAATAAGGGACATGATTTGGGTGGCATTTGTGGCTCAAAGGAGTAGGGCACCGGCCCCATATGCCAGAGGTGGTGGGCTCAAACCTAGCCCTGGCCAAAAATAAAAATAAAAAAGGCACACTATTTTCAAATGTTGTGTACCTGTGGGGACCTAGAGGCCCAAGTCAAGGTGGGAAGGAAAGAAGCTGGGTGCACATGTTCCTTCCCACTTGCTCTACTCGACAGAGCATCTCTGCTTCTATCTGGTTTGTGAACTTGAGCTCCATATGACAGAAAATTCAAGGGCATGCGCCTCTGCTAGTACAAAGTTTGAAAATCCAACACATTCTATGATCTTTAAGTCATTTCTGCTTAAAAAAACAATTTATGACCTACTATTTCTTGAATTAAGCTTTCATTTATTTAGTTCTCTCTCTCACACACACATAAAAAAAACTGATTTAGTGGCCAGGAAAACAAAACAAAACAGAATACAATTCTTCTGACTCACCATGCAGTGGTCCTACCAATTTAATACTAGAGGTTTCAGGAAAGGCTGGAGAGAAAGAAGTACTTTATTCTAGTACTAAACTGTCAAAGCCTTATCATTTTTCTATTCTGAACTTAGCGTGGATTATAAATCTCTACTCCAGGAAATAGAGCAGGCCCAGAGGTGGTGGGACACCCAGAGGCAAGGTCAGGGGTGGGGGGCAGAATGTCATTTGTACTCTATCATCTTCCATGCAAAATGGCTTATACCTCTCCATTCAGAATCCTCCAAGCCATTCAGTTCATTGCAGGAGCTACAAGCTCAAAAGGCTACATAGTCAGGCAAATAACTTCAATGTCAAGGGTCTGACAGCTAAAGGAGAAAGGGCAAAATTGGAGAATGAAAGCCTTTCCATGCCTCTGAGAACAAGTCGAATGGATGAGAAGAGAGAGCCAGACATCACCTACTTCCCTGTGTTTGTTTGCTTGTTCCTCAATCAGGGCCTCATGCTCAGACCACCAGATCTGAGACTTTCACCAGATGGACTGTTTCTTTTTTCAAACTTATTTTTAGGGCAAAAAAAATTCTACTGGGTAGAGATGAGTGGCCTCTAAAAGGTTTTATTTCCTTTCTGAGTCAGGTTCAGCCTCGCTGGGTTCAGCTTTCAATTTCTGTAGCCTCACTGGTCCCTAACTAAGCGTTCTGAGGTATTGTCCTTCTATTTCAAGAGCCCCCAAAATTAAGCTGAGTGACTACAGATAAGTTTTTGGTACTTTCCAAAATTAAACTATTTCCTTTGGTAAATTTCCAGCAAATGAGCTCATTAATCTGAAAACAGGATGTGGCACATGAAGAGAGTGAGGTCAGATTGCCTGCTCTTTTCACTTACACTGGCATAGGACAGAGAGGAAGGGGTGTGGGGGAGAGAGGTGAGACCAGAGGATGGCTTTTATAGACCCTAAATCCTTGAGAAACTTCACTTCATGGATTGGACTGAGATGTAATGAATTTTTAAATTAGACACTTAAGAAAGTTTTTGGATCCTTTTCTCTTAGAATTAAAAGGCCCCATAGGGGCCACCTCTGGTCAACCACCCACAGATTACAGAAATTCCCTCTTAGAGGGTCCTGAGACTCCCTGCTCATCAAGGGAGTAGACTCAAGCAGGCAGACTCCATGGTCCTCCTTTCACCAGCAGGACACTCTGTCCTGCAGCATCAGCCTGTCCACCAGACGCTGGAGGACAGCAGCTCCGCCTCCAACAGGTAAGAGACTTATATAAAGCCCAGGTTAAAAAGCAACATAAACAAAAGAAGTAAAAGATAGTTCTTTGGTCTTAGAATCCAGCTGGGAGTCAAGACATAAAGAGGAACACATAATATGTACATACATAAAGAGAATTTAATGGGTGCCTTTGGGTAGTTAAAATAAAAACAAGGCAGCCAGCCTCACTCCTCCTACAAGTATAAAAGGCCTGGGCCAGCACAGTGGATCTCACTTGTAATCCCAGCACTCTGGGAGGTGGAAGCAGGTGTATTGCTTGAGCTCAGGAGATTGAGACCAGCCTGAGCAAGAGCAAGACCCTTGTCTCTACTAAGAACAAAAACAAAGAACTAGCCAGGCATTGTGGTAGGCACCTGTAGTTCTGGCTACTTGGGAAGCTGAGGCAAGAGGGTGTCTTGAGCCCAGGAATTTGAGGTTGCTGTGAGCTATGACTACAGGCGTTCTACTCAAGGTGACAGAGTGAGATTATCTCAAAAAAAAAAAAAAAAGAAAGAAAGAAAAAAGTACAGAAGTCCTGATGGAGAAGGAGCTTTTATCAAATTGGTAGCTTGCAAAATTAAAGGTTGTAGCTTTTAAACGAAAATGCTACTTCAGAACGGATTCATAGGGAACAGTGGCCGTGTCTGTGTTTAGACCAAAACAGAACCGGTTACTGGCGGCACCAAGTTTCGTAAGAGCACAGTACCTGGAACCGCTTAGTACCATCTCTTTACTGACGGATGGCGCTAAAGTATGGACACGCCACTGTGCCGGGCCCTTTGCAGAGATCAAGGAGGCTAAGACTCAGATTTTACTAATTTTAACCTCATCCTCTATCTAGCTTTCGGGTTTCGGGAAGGCAGGGGACCAAGGTTTGCGCTTCTCTGCTCAGGGAGCACTTATTGAGCACCCGGCATGTGCAGACGGTGCACCAGGTGCAGGGGCGCAGGGCGGACAGAAGGTGTCTGGGGGAGAGGGGGGCACAGCCTGTGAAGCCGGAAACCGGGCTCACAGCCTCAGTTTCCCCTTGAGAGGCGCGCTCGCCCGGACCCAGCTGCAGCCTCCGGAGCAGGTCCCCTAGCTCGGGTCCCAGCCCTGCTTTTCCCGCTTCCGCCGCGGGCTGCACCCCAGCGCCCCACCGGAAGCTCCCGGCCGAGCGGCTGGGGCGACAGAGGCGGCGCGGAGGTTGGTCGCCCTGCCCCCCGCGCAGCCTCGCTCTCCCGCCAGCCCTGGACGCCCCGGCTCCTGCGCACTCAGCCGGAGCTTCCCCCGTGCCGGCCGCGCTGGCACCGCCCGGGCCCTTCCTGAGGGCGCTCCTCCTGAGCAAGGGCAGCCGCTCCGCCCTGCTCCCAACGTTGCGCTCGCCACTGGAGAGGTGGCGGTGGGGACACGATTGTCCCGTTCTCGGTGGCAGGGTGGAGGGGTACAGACAGGCAACCTAGCGCCGTGGAGCCGGGCGGACACCAGGGATCGCAAAGCCAGGCGCCCAGGCCCGTCGTGGGGGCAGCCCCCGGAGGCTTCCCAGGGCAAGTGGGGACGGACGCAGATGCGTCCCAAAGGACAAGTGGGAGACTGGGAAAATGGGGGCAAGCGGCGCAGAAAGACCCCGCTCGTGTGGACCCTCGTGAGTGGATGGAGCACGGAGATGGAGCCGAGGCAGGTTCAGAGTGGAAGAGAAGAGGGTCAGGGAGATCAGAGATGCCGTGTGAGGGCTTCCTCCCTCCCCTGGGAAAGTGAGGGATTCCAGAAGGAAGGGCTGAGAGCCGGGTCAAGTGCTGGCCAGAGGGCTGGTAGAAACTGGGGCAGGCCCAGGGCGTTTAGCAACCTCTACATTTATCACGCAGGGGAGATGGTTTCCTGGAGATTCAAGTGCTTGTGTAGGCGATCTTTTCTAGAAATTCCACTGCTAAGTGAGGTGAAAGGAATTTGAGATGAGGGTGAAAAGCGTTTTAAAGCGTGTGTGTTAGAGCACAGGTTCTGGGATCAGGAGTCCCACTGAATAGCTATAACCTTAAATACTTTGCCTCATTTCTCTCATCCGTAAAAAGGAGATGATGATGGTAGTATCATGGGATTCGTGTGAAAATTAGATGAGATGACGTCTGTAAAATTAACAGCACTAAAAGTAGTGCCAATTATTTTCCTCTTTTATTATTAGAGCTACTTGGGCATATTTTGATGCTGATGGGAAGGGGCAGGTAGCGAGGAAGGGGTAGGGGAGAGAAAAGGGACCAGAGGATGGGGGATAAGTCTTGGGTTCCTCTTCTATCCCAAATCAGGGGGAGGAGGAAACAGGTGAGGATGCGGGAAAGTTTACAGGTTTGGGGTGTACAGTTTAAGGGAGTGACCTTCTGATGGGGTCGAAGTAGTCCTGGAGGTTTGCTGTAAGGATGGAGTTCCCTATTTATACTGCTGCAGTGGAGTACTGTGCCTCTTAGCTGGCAGCCCTGGTGGCATGCCAGGAAAGGTGGGCAGTTGAATTTATCTAGGGTAGATGACAATGTGTCTGACCTTCCCTGTCAAGTAAAGTTGATAGATGTGAAAACACTGTATAAGCATAACTTACCACTTTAATCCTTTGCCCTGATTTTGAGGCGCTGGAAGGACTGTGGCCATCATCTGAGTAAAATGTGAAAGCCTTTGGAGCACTTCACAAGGGCTATACAACATGCCACACCTTCACCTACAATCTCATTAAGTCATCACAACAGCTGGGTGAAGTAGGTATTACTGTCCGCTGTACAAAGCAGGAACCAAAAGGATCATTCAGAAGGGAAGGATTCCATGTCCCAGGACCCACGGCTAGTAAATGGCGGACCCAGGGTCCTAACTCAGATCTGTCTGCCCCCAAAACAATTTCATGATTTGAAACCACTGTGAAAGTTTACAAAGCTCCCAGTTGCAGCCCCGGGATAAGCTGGCTGCTGTGATCTCCATCCCATCTCGGGCTCTACCCGCTCCTCTGTGTCTCTCTTGTGTGGATGGAAGAACACAGAACTTGGACCCACACACCTTGGTACGAATCTCTCTCCTCATATGAACTCCCACAAGGAGCTATGTGACTTCCAGCCAGGCTTTTTACTTCTCTGACTCTACATATGGCTGCAGAATTCCCAAAAGGTGGTCATGAGGCTTTGGAGGGAAAACATTGCCCGGCACACAGCAGACGTGCCAAGAGCCATTGTTCCTGCAGTTCACTTTTCCTGCAAATGTGGATCTGTGTCGCCCTTCACTGCTGAGACCAGCTGCCGTGGTCTTCCTTGTATTTGTTCAGTGCTTTGTTCTCCTCAGGGCAGGGAAGTGGTATAGCACCTGACCCGAACATGTAGCATCTATGACTTCCTGAGTGGGGTGTTGGGGGAGGGCTCTGAGGAGTCTGTGGTCCTGAGGCCTTGGACTTCAAAAGGAGGGGAGGGCCCTGTGTCATCACCATGACTGATGTGTAATGCCACTATGAGTCGGTCATTGCAGGCCTTCCTGCTGCCTCTGGTTGCCTCGGCCATAGGGTCCCGCAGTCTCACACCTGTTATAACTCCTTTTTCTACAGATGGGGTAATTGGGATCCACTGTGAGGAAGTGACTTTCACCTGAGGTCACCTAGACTCTGCACAAGGCCTAGAACTTGAATTTCCAGACCTGTTTTCAGGACCCTGGGGATTTCTACCAGGAAGGTGAGCACCCCCACTGAGAGCTCTGTGCTGCAAGGAGGTGTTGGAGAACATAGGCGGTGGCCAGCATTGGCCTTCTCCTCTGATGTGCCCAGGGAGCCAGTGACAGCCTCTGATTCTCAGACAGGGGAACTCTAGCTGTGGTTCCTGAAAGTCTGTGACACAGTTGTTTTTCTCTGACTGGCTTTCTTGCTGCTTCTCACTTTAAAAAATGACTGGACACTCCTGAAGCCTTCAGTCACCATCCTGGGGATTTCTGTCACCACAAGGGTAATTCCTGCCTCATCCCTTCTGTGACTCAGCTGTGACGTTGAACCATACAAGCCAGAGAGAAGAAGATAAAATCATCAGAGAGTCCTGCTCAGGCCCAAGCCAGAACTCACCTCTCCTCTTGTCACAGGCTCCACAGGGCTGGTCCCTGCCCTAGAAGAGCTCAGACGGACCCTCTGGCCAGCCTGCGATCCCAAGATGGCCTCCAGCTCAGCCAGCAGCCCCCGCCCAGCCCCTGATGAGAATGAGTTTCCCTTTGGGTGTCCCCCCACCGTCTGCCAGGACCCAACAGAGCCCAAGGCTCTCTGCTGCACAGCTTGTCTCTCTGAGAACCTGAGGTGAGGGGATGGGAAGACAGTGTGAGGGTGGGGAGCCTGGGAGGAGGGCCCAAATGGGAGGTGAGGAGGAGGAAGGTCAACTTTGGGAGGCAGGTGACTTCCCCTCTCTGGACTCAGTTTCCACATCCTTTCCTCACACTCCCTGCCACTGCCTCCCTGGCTATTGGTAGAAGGAGAAATAGCCACAGAAGGATGTCAGCTCCCACAGCAGGCCAGCCACATCAAGGGAGGGCCTTTAGGCCCAGCGAGGCTGTTTGCTTACTATGTGGCCTAGCGTGAACTGCTAATGTCTGAAGCCACAACTGTAGTGTCTATAAAGCTATTTTCTCCCTCCCAGAATTGTTAGGAGACCCACTTAATAATAATCAAAAAATTTTGTATGATAACAAATAGAAACCCTTGGTAAACAACAGTTATACAAATATATCTCCTTCCACAATATTGCCCATCACCTTGTACTGTTTGCTGGGAACCCTTTTAAAGGGGATGAAGGTAGATAAATAGCTATAGACAAGGTATTTATTTATATTTAAAATATTAATAACCCAGAAGGGTATAACATCAATACTATCATTAGCATCCCTCTTGGGTAATCGGAGTAATCTCAGAACACCCTGGAGAGGTAGATATCATTATTATTCTAGTAAAAAGATGAGGTCACCTTGCCCCAGACCAGTTTCCTGGCAAAAACGTCCTTATACTGCCACTCACGCAAGTGACCTTTTGTTTGGGGTTTTACAGCTTAAGAAAGTGGAAAAACTGAGACAAGAGAGAAGTTCAAATGTAGGAGACAAAAGGGGGATGTGAGAAGAGGGGGTAGAGGTCATGAGAGTGGAAAGCTACCTGGCGGGTGCAGATGGAGGAGCAAAGCTTGACTGGCTTTGCCATCAAGCTGATCACTGGGGCTTCACCTCAGGCTTTGGTGGCCGGTCTCCTTGCTTCCCTCTGTTCTTCTACAATCTAGAAGAGGAAGGTGTAGATGGAGCTGACCAGAGGTGTACCTGGGCCACCCCATGTGCCCTCCAGGTTCTCATTTCCCTCACCTGTAAAATGGGCTAGGTCAGTAGCTCTCACTGTGGATCAGAATCACTTAGGAGATTTGTAAAAACACAGGTGCCCATGTGTCATCCCAGTCAGAATCTGACACCCACTCTCGATTAGGAACCTCCAGTCTAGATGCTGCCGAGGCTCCTGTGCTAATAGGCCAGGGTCATCTGTAATTACTAAAGAATAAGAGACCAAAACCAAGTAGAGGATCCTGAGAGGAGCAAACAGAGTTACACATCCACAGTAGTCTCTCACCTAAACCCTTGGGGTCAGATGTGTTTGAGAATTCAGACTTTTTTAAGAACAGAAAATCAGTGCACTATGTAATTATTCTAGCAGGGGTGGGGTAGCATCCTATAATCAAGCACATTAATGTTTCTGCAATGAAACCTATAAATATTCACACGAAGGAGGGGCAAGCAAGGGCTACAATAGCTTCCTGTCAGTTCAAGCCGGGTCTGGCTGCCAAAAAAGCTGCCTGCAAACTTCAGAAAAATGTGGGATGCTCAGTACTTTCAGAGGTTTGGGAATGGTGACTCCAGGATGGTGAACCCACATGATCAGTGATAACAGCTGCCACACTGGGCAAGCTCTAGGCTTCTGGAGCTGTCAGGAGAGTGGGTGGTGCCAGGGCATTGCAGTGCCTCACTCAGGGATTTGTTCATGTTTTCTCAGGAACTGTGAAGATCAAATCTGCCCCAAATGCAGAGGGGACGACGTCCGCTCTGTAAGCCCAGGAAAACTTCTGACTCAGGACAAGGTACGTTGGCACAGCCAGGAAAGTGTACGTGTCCATTTTCTTGTTTTCTAGGTTGAGGCCAAGAAGGCAGCTACCCACTTGGCCTCTGGCAGGCACTTCTCTCCTTGAGTTGGGACTGAATTTGCTTTATAGGCAGTGAAGAGACTGATGTTCATAGTGGTGAAACATCTTGCCCAAAGCCACCCAGCCAGTCTGTGATAGCTTTAGGATAAAAACAGTCTGGACCAGGGGTCCACAAACTACAGCTCTTGTGCCAAATCTGATTCACGACCTATTTTTGTATATCCTATGCACCAAGAAGAGTTTTTATGCTGTTTAATGATTGAAAAAAAATCAAAAACAGAATGATTGTGACACATGAAAATTATATCAAATTCAAACTTACTGTGTCCATAAAGTTTGTGTGTTGTCCAGGGCTGCTTTCTCCCGATAATGGTGGTGGTGAATACTTGCAACAGAGAAGGTATACTTAGTGAGGAGGGTGGTGGAGCAGGTCCCGGATCCCTGACAGTCAAGAGCACTTTCCTGGGGTGTAGGGTCTTAGGCTGGAGAAGATACAAGCAAAGACAGAGACGGTGTTCCAGACAGCCTGCTAAGGCCAACATAAACGCCTGGAGTATTAACCACCAGTCAGATTCCTGCCCTGTGCCCTGTGTCCAGAAGCCAGGCCAGGTCCTCAAAGACCAGAGCATGTGCGACCAGTTACTAATGATGGTGCTGCATTTACAGCGGCTGGTAGAGAAGCACTTCATTCAGCTGAAAGTGATCAGACAGAGGTGACAACTGGATGAAGAGAAGCACACCCAGTCTATCCGTGAGCAGGCAGACTACCTGGACCACTTAATGTGCAAGATGGTCAACTTCCTGCAGTCTGGGGCCGAAAGTGGCCTAGAGTGCCAAGTGTATCTCCCTTGCCTGGACTCTAGGGGTGATGTCAGAAGTGGGCAGAGTGCCCAACCCTCCAGGCAGCCTGACCCACTAGTTCCCCACCTAAGCGACTTTGAACCTGCCTTTATCAGCCATGACCTGTCCAACCGTGGGGCTGATATCTCCATCACATACCACTCAAGCTTTCAGAACTACACTGCCTACCAACAAGACAAGTTCCATGAGGACAAAAACACCTTGGGCTTCATTAACCTTGGCACTAGTGAGAACAAGCTCTGCGTTGATCTGATGATTGAAAGGTTGGGGCAGAGTGACATGAACCACATTGAGGATGTCCTGCTGCAGTACCCCGACTGGAGAGGACAGCCATTCCTGCGGGAAGAAGTGGCCCAGTTCCTGACCTACTACTGCAGGGCACCTGCCCCACTTGGTCCAGAAAATGTGGTGGTTCTAAATGGCTGCTGCTCTGTCTTCTCTGCGTTGGCTGTGGTTCTGTGTGATCCTGGGGAGGCCTTTCTGGTCCCCACTCCCTTTTATGGTGGCTTTGCCTTGAGCTCCCACCTGTATGCAAAAGTTGAGCTGATTCCTGTTCACCTGGAAAGTGAGATCACTGAGACAAACACCCGTCCTTTCCAGCTCACTGTGGCAATTGGAGCAAGCCTTGCTTGAAGCTAAAAGTGCAGGGGAAAAGGTCAGAGGCCTCGTGCTTACCAACCCTCAGAACCCTCTGGGTGACATCTACTCCCAAGACTCACTGATGGAATACCTGAAATTTGCCAAGAGGTATAACCTGCATGTGATCATAGATGAGATTTACTTGCTGTCTGTGTTTGATGAATCTATCACATTCCACAGTGTTCTGAGCATAGAAAGTTTGCCTGATCCCAACAGGACCCATGTGATCTGGGGCACCAGTAAGGATTTTGGCATCTCCGGCTTCCGCTTTGGTGCTCTATATACCCACAACAAGGAGGTGGCCTCTGCTGTGGGCTTCTTTGGCTACCTTCACAGTATCTCTGGCATCGCCCAGCACAAACTGTCTCAACTGCTCCGTGACAGAGAATGGATCGACAGAGTGTACCTGCCCACCAATCACTCCCGGCTGCGGAGTGCTCACAGGTACATCACTAACAAGCTGAAGGAGTTGGAGATCCCCTTTCTCTATCATGGCGCTGGCCTCTATGTCTGGATCAACTTGAAAAAGTACCTGGACCCGTGTACATTTGAGGAAGAAATGCTCCTCCATCGCCGCTTCCTAGACAGCAAGCTGATCCTATCCTGTGGCAAAGCCTACATGTGTAAGGAGCCTGGCTGGTTCCGCCTCGTCTTTGCCGAAAAGCCCCTCCGGCTAAAACTAGCCATGCTTCGGTTCTGTCAGGTGCTCCAGGATCAGAAGCGAGTTCAGATAGCGAGGCAGCTGGAGAATGAAATGAAAGACTAGGTTGTCATCACTGCTGAGGAAGCCACTGATGTCTGGGTCTCTAGTCCAGAAGGCTGGTGTTGAACTGGTGCTGCAGCTGAGTAAACAGGGGGCTCCTCCCAGAACAGTCTCATCTGACCTGGTCACCAGCCTCATTCAGTTGAGCATCTGCCATCTTTGGACACTTGTGTCTTTTTAGTGTCTGCTAATCAATATGCATGCAAATTTTTTTTTTTTTTTTTTTGCAGTTTTTGGCTGGGGCTGGATTTGAACCTGCCACCTCCGGCATCTGGGGCTGGTGCTCTACTCCTTTGAGCCACAGATGCCATCCTGCAAAATGTTTTTATTGGGGTTGGGGTGGGAAGGCAGGCACTTGGGGGGATAAAGGAAGCTTGCAGGCCCATATTTAAATGGACTAACTTTTATATTCAGTATCTAGTAAATCCCCTATTCTCTTAAAAAAAAATACTTCCATCAGAGAAATCAAAGCCTAAAATATTTACTATTAATATCTGGCCCTATCACAAAAAGAAAAAGTTGGCCAACTGCGAATCTAGACAGTTCCTTCTGCTCTTGTTTGCCGGCAGACAGGGAGAGGCCATTATCAGCTCACCTGTTGGCCCTACCTACCTGTGCTTATAAGAACAAGAGACACCTGTGGAGGTATGAGGGGTCAAAGATACATTTTTAGGAACTACAGTTCAGAACACTGACCCTCCCATGCTGGAAGGGCACTCACTCACTCTCCAACCCAGAGGTTCCCATGTGTCATCCAGACATGTCCATTCTACCAGTTCATAACAAAATAATAAAAAGTGAGGAAAGTTTATATAAATAAGCTTATATAAAGCTAAATTCTTTCCATGTATAACGTCAACAGTTACTCTGAGATTATATCCTTCCTCTACATGTCTTTATATAAATGAAATGATGTGATAGTAGGTGGTAGTTTTTGGTAAAGCCATTACTAGGTAAAATAAAAAAAGATAGCGATCTCTATGTTAATCTCTCAATTAAAAGAAACAACTTTTATTGGCCCATGAATCCAAACATGTAGGAATCACTGCTCAAAACCTAACCCTTTTGTTTACACACCAGGTGTCTCAGTGCTGAGGTGCTGCTCAGCCACCCTCTCTGCCCTGGCTAGGAGGTGCCCAGCACCTTTTAGCGAAAGCTCTTTACTTGTAACAAACCATTGTCCAGGGACCTGATATCCAGGGATGGTTCTGTGTAATGCACTGCATAGCTGGAGGCAACTTCCAGGCCCTGTAGCTCCATCTGTAAAATGAAGAAGCACAGAGCCTTTCCAGAACCTGCAAGTCCACTCCTCCTTGCTTTCCTACCCTGGTCCTTCTCATTCAGAGAGTTTGGGGGAATTTTCTGCCCCACCCGGAGCCTGTTGTGAGGGTTCTCCCATCCCCTTCTCAGTAACCCCCTTGACCAGAAGGCCCCCAGGGAATAATAATCAGCATCCAGTGCATTTTCCTAGAACTTTACACTCTATAGTGTGGCACACTGATCATGGAGTAGCTTCTGTGTCCCCCTGCTTGGCTGTCTTAGTGGATTGGGCATGAGGCAAGAGCAGACTCCTCACACTTGTGGGCTGCTGTGCCCTATTTGCAAAAGGGAGAGGTGAGCTGAGTGCTTCCTAGGGATCCCACATGCTTGCACACTCCAGAACTATTGTTTCTAACTTGTTCTATTCTTTCCTCTAAACAAAATTAATAGACATGCATGGTACAAATCTTAGATAGTACAGGTAAGAGATATTTTATTATATCCAGTGGCTTTAATTTTTTCCCCTTTGTTAAAGTGGGATCAGAGGAAAGCAGAAGTGCTCTGATGAAAGGGATCCTGGAGCCCTGTCCCCCTAGTTGCCCCACTTCTTTCTCCTATCCCAGCCCCAGAGCAACTCTGGGGACTCCTAGGGCCCTGCAGAGCACAGTTTGAAACTTGCTGCCTTGAACCAAATGACCAAATGAAAGGACTCTAATAGTAGAATCATAGGCACCTTAACCAGCTGTGGGTTGGGAGAGGGTGCTGCTACATTTGGGGGCAAAGGGCTCTTAAATGCAGGCAGATATCAAAGAAGCATCAGCCCCCTCCCTGTTGGCTGCCCCACCACATGCAGCTGTCACTGCAGCCCTGGTAGAAAGCTGGGGGAGGGATGAGTCAGTGGTGTCATCACCTGCACAAAGCCACATAGGGGAAGGACCAGGGGCGCCTCTGGTTCCTCCCCCTGATGGAAACATTGGGGGACTTTTAACCAAAGGAAAACAGCTGATTGTAAGTCACCACTTTACATATGTGGTGATTCCTAAGTCTGCCTGTGTGTCTGGAACACCCTAGAAAGTGGAGGCAAGGTAGAGGCCTGGAAACTGCTAAGCTAAGCCCAACAGCCCCCATCCTTACAGATTCTCCATGCCATCTGCTTATCAGCTTGTCCTGACCCTCTGACTTCATTAGGTTAATATCTTCCTAAGAAGTGCCTGGAGCACAGACCTAATATAAGACTCAGGCATTAAAGGATTAATGTTGACCTAGTTAGATGCGTGCTTCTTGCCTGGAGTGATCTTCCTAGAGAAGTGATGATGAAATAGGGGACTCAGTGGTAGGAAAATAACCTTCAATCCTGTCTGCCGATTCCTCAGCAAATGGGATTGTTTCTCTCATCCTTTTCCCCCTGACACCCTCTGGAGAAGGTCAGAGGCCAGCTGGCATCTGATGCCACTGGCTCCTAATAATGCCCTGGGTTTTTCTAGTATCAGAACATGACAGAGTCTAAGATGTCTCATCTAGTTCCCACTTGTACTGGAGTCCTGCCACGTGACTCCGTGTCCTTTCAATGACAGCACACTCATGACTCCATGAAGTAGTTACCCCCACTTTGGAGCGCCATGACTATTGCCACGTTTTTCTCTTTATTTGTACTAATCTGAAGTCTGTCTCCCTTGCGGCCATAAAAGGCAAGTCAGCCTCCTTCCCTCTGAGTCAGTCATGCCTCTGTGGAAAGACACTGACCATGTCTCACTTGAGTCTGTCCCTGGTCTCTGTGCATGTGGGGTGAATGTGCTCTCACTCACCTGTGTCTCTCAAAGTATGAGACTTAGAAATGAATGTCCAAACTCTTATGCTTCTAAACTTGACAGTTTGCATGTGTAATCTTGCCAATCCCATGACATGCTGTGTGGTGGCAATATCCTTATTTTACTGATAGGGATATATGGAGGCTCCATGAGGAGGTGTGCCTGACCCCAAATCACAGAGCAAACAGGAGGCAAAGCCAGGCCCCAACTCCTGCCTCTCAGGCTGGTGGCCTCTTCTCTGTGCTTTCTTCAAATGGGGGAGCACCCCTAAATGTTTTATGCATGTTTAAATAACAGTCAGTCTTAAGTCCTAGAAGCCACCATGTGCTGTGGAAAAACAGGAATGGGCAAGACCAGCAGAATCTGGCAGGGCTTCCTGGAGGAGGTGGCAGGGGAGCTGAGCAGAAGCTGATGGAGAAGAAACTGGTCTGGTTACAATTAAGGGCAGGAGCACATGACCAAGATCCAGCCCCAGCTGAGGCCCAAGCAGGAGCAGCCACTTGGGGCATTCAGCGAGCACCTCAGCTGGCCCCCCTTAGCCCAGCCCAGCAGGGTAACTAGGCTGCCCAGACCCTCTTTGTACTATACAGAGGTGGCACTCATGCTCCCAACACCCTCTTAACACACATCCTCAGAGACCCCTCCCCAGTCTCTGAATGGGGGTCCTCTGCCGGGGCCCACTGTGACCCCACTACAAAGGGCCTGGGTAGCCAGGGTGGTGGGGAACCCCACATACCCAGAGACTTGTCAGACCCAGACAGAAGAGTGAGTGTTCCCTCAGGGCTGGGAATCTGTTTACTGAGTTTCTGTTTCCTCCTAAGAGGAAATTCCACTGTGAATTTTATTTTTAGCAATTTGCAGGCAGCAAGACCACTCACACAAGGGCTTCTTGTGGCACCAGAGGTACACCAGGGTTGGCCCAGGACAGATCCCATTTCTTCCTATGCAGCTCAAGCCTGGTTCCCTCTTCCCCTCACCCTTTCAGGTGAGGCCACCCTTGGTCAGGGCAGGGACTCTATGGTCGGAAGGGAGGAGCCTGGACGTGGACTTAGGCTCCTGGGCTCAACCTTGCCTTGCCCCACTGCCTCCTGCAAGTTACTGACCAGCCCCAAGCTTTGTCTTCCCCACCTACACAAGGGAAGCAGAACCTCATAGCCCTGACCTCCACCTCATGTCTGTGAGGATCTGATGGGATGGGGCCTGCACAAATGCCAGGAAAGCAGCAAAAATGGATTGCCCTTCAAGGCTTGTTACCATGGCAGAGAAGACCCAGATTTGCTCAGCTTCTTGGCTCACAAGGTTGGTATGACCCCAACTAGGCCATTTACTTGTTTTCTGTCAGTATTTTTTTTTTTGAGACAGAGTCTCAGTTTATTGCTCTTGGTAGAGTACCATGGCATCACAGCACTCAAACTCTTGGGCTCAAGAGATTCTTTTGCCTTAACTTCCCAAGTAGCTGGGACTACAGGTGCCTGCCACAACATCCAGCTATTTTTAGAGACCGAGGTCTCACTCTTGCTCAAGCTGGTCTCAAACTCCTGAGCTCAGGCAATCCTTCTGGCTCGTCCTCCCAGAGTGCTGGGATTACAGGTGTCAGCCACCATGCCTGGCCTCTCTGATAGTATTAAGGTGAAGCTGATCCAACTGCCTGCCTCAAAGGATTGTCACAAAGATCCCATGAGAAAATAGAAAATCCTTCAATCCCGTGTAAGACAAGATGTTTAAGGGACTTAAACATTTAGGAATGCTTCTCACCTCCTTGAGGAAATCTAATGGGAAAATGGAGATTTATAGAATCAGTTATTAAGAGTTTGAAATGTTGAGAATTAAATGAGGCACATGCAAGTAACAGGCATTGGGGTCTGAGGGAGGTGGCCCAAGAGCAGGGCTTAATCCATATGAATAATAATATAATGGCAATACCACTGCTAATGGCTAGCATTTGTTGAACACTGTGTTAGGCAGAATAGTGTCCCCCACTATTCAGAATGTTCCTGACTGAATCCCCAGAACCTGTAAATGTCACCTCAGGTGGCCCTGTTTCTTTGCTAGAGCTGCCATAACAAAGTGCACAGACCAGGCCAGGCACAGTGGCTCAGGCCTGCAATCTTAGCTTTCTGGGAGGCCAAGGCAGGAGATCACTTGAGACCAGGAGTTCCAGACCAACCTGAGCAAGAACAAGATCGTGTCTACTAAACATAATAGAAAAATCTAGCCAGGTGGAGTAGGTGCCTATGGTCCTAGCTACTTGGGAGGCTGAGGCAGAAGGATCACTTGAGCCCAGGAGTTTGAGGTTGCAATGAGCTGTGATGATGCCACTACACTTGACCCAGGATGACAGAGTGAGATTCTGTCTCAAAAAAAAAGGTACACATAGTGGGTGGTATAAACAACAGAAATTTGTTTCTTCCCAGTTCTGGAGGCTAGAATTCCAAAACAAGGTACTGGCAGGGTTGGTTTCTTTTAAGGCTGCTTTCCTTGGTTTGTAGATGGCCGGCCTTCTCCCCATGACTTCACCTGTCCTTCATGTCCAAATTTCCTCCCCTTACAGTGGATTAGGGCCCTCTCTAATGACCTAGATTTTAACTTAATTAGGTCTTTAAAGAGCCTGTCTCCACATTCTGAGATGCTAGGAGTGAGGACTTCAACATATGAATTTGGGTTGGGGAATACTGTGGCAAAAGAGACTCTGCAGATATTAAATTAGGAAACCTGAGATGAGATTATTCTGGATTATCTTCATGGGCCCAGGGTAATCCCAAGGGTGTTTGAAAGAGGGAGGCAGAAGAGTCAGAGAGGTTGGAAGATGCTCGGCTGCTGGCTCTGAAGAGGGAGGAAGGGGCCACGAGGCAGGGAACGCAGGCAACCGCTAGAAGCTGGAAAAATCCAGGGAACAGACTCTGCCCTAGGGCCTCCAGGAGGAACGCAGGCCTGCTGATGTTTTAACGTTGGGCTTCTGGCCTCCAGAACTGTAGATAATAAAGTTGTATTTCTGTGTCTTTTCAAGCCATTAAGTCTATGGTATTTTGTTAGAGCAGCAATAGGTAATAATACCAGCACCTACTGTGTTATCTCATTTAATCCTCACCAAAACACTATAAAGAGGGGCACCACATTTTAAGACTGAGATTAAAAAAAAATTAGAGGGGCACCATTATTATCCCCACAGAAAACTGCAACAGGGAGAGATTGATAATCTCCCAGGGCCAGGTGGCTATACGTGAAGTGACAGAAATGGGCTCCAAACCCCAACAGGCTGGCTCCAGAGCCCACACTCTGAATATTCATACATCTGAGGGATGAATGAGTGAGGGTGGGGCTCAAGGCAGCCTGGCTGACCACTCGAGGGCCCCTCAAGTCTGCCCTCTCCTCCAGCAGCCATTCAAGGTCACAGTTCACACCTGCATGTCCTTCACAGGAGATTGACCTGGACATTCACGTGGTGTTTTAGCACCAGCCATGGGCTTTCACTGCTCACACAGCACCAGGAAGGCTCAGCTGCCCAAGAAGACACCCCTCCACCTACAGGGTGATTCCTAGATTTCTCACTTTCACTGTTTATCCCTTACGACTCTCTCTGCAAGCTTCAACCCTTAGAACCATGGAGGACTTGAATCATGGACTTGTGGGAAATTGCAGGGCCTAAGAGGTTAGCCCAAGTCCACTTGCCCAGGAGCTGGCATCAGGCTCTCCAGCATTCCCACAAGTCAGAAGCTACCTGTTTGGCAATGCTGTGTCACTGAAGCCAGCATAGTGCAGTTTCCCTGCTCAGGCTGCCCTCTGCCTGCCCCCCATAAAACATCTGTTTTCTATTCTTTGTTGGGAACAAATTGTCCCTGAAGCCCAGGGCAGTGGGGTGAGGAGCCCTTTGCTGGGCTGTGCTCTGTGTCCCAAACACACTGTACTCATTAAGCCCACAGCTCTCTGCTTATTTTACTTTTAAAGAATAATAACTAGTGTGGCTTTGTATTTGCTCAGCCCAAAAGACCTCTCGCCTCCCCTCCTTTCATTCAAATCCCCTTTCACGTGGCCCCAGGAGATTAGTCTTTCAAAATAAAAGCAAAGCTCTTATAAAATGAAGATATTATTTACATACAGTAAAATTCACTTATTTTAAGTGTACAGTTAGACGAGTGTATATAATCATGTGACCACGTGTCAAGCATTTCTGCTGCGGATATGGTGTCCCTGGTGCCCTTGCCAGTCAGTCCCTCTCACCCACAGCCCCAGGTGGCCAGTGATCTACTTTCCATTGCTACAATTTGGCCTTTTCTAGACTCTCCGAAGAATGGACTCAAGTAGTGTGTAGCCTTTTGTGTTTGACCTGTTTCATTTAGAGTAATGATTTTGAGGTCCGTTCACGCTGTTGTTTATATCGGCATTTAATTCCACTTGATGGCCAAGTAGCGTCCTATAGTACGGACTCACCACAGTTGGCTCGTCCTTTCACCAGCTGGTGACATCGAGGTTGCTTCCAGTTTGGGCTCTATGAATAAAGCTGCTATGAACATTCACATGTACATCTCTACATGGACATGGGCTTTACTTTCTCTTGGGCAAACTCCTTGGAGGAGAATAAATGGATTGCACAGTAACTTTGTAATTATGGTGTATGAGTAAGTTACTTTATAAATACGGTTTAACTGCGTAAGATACTTCCATAGATTTTTCCATTTTGCGGTAACACAGGAGAGTTCTCACTCTCCATCCTCACCAAGACTTGGTATTGTCACTCTTTTTAATTTTAGTCATTTTGGTGGGTGGATAGTGGTATTTCATTGTTGCTGGTGGTATTTACATTTCTCTGATGACCAGTGATGTTGACTTGTCAACGTCCATAGGCTTGTCATTTACATATCTCCTTTTGTAAAGCATCTTCTCAGTATTTTGACTGTTTTTGATTAGGTTGTTTGTCTTATTATTGGGTTGTGAAGGTTCTTTACAGATTCTGGGCACAAGCCTTTTTGTAGATACTGCTGTGAATCACATAATGGTGTTTTGGTCAACAATGGACCATGTATACGAGGATGGCCCCAGAAGATTATAATGCCATATTTTTACAGTACCTTTTCTGTGCTTTGATATGCAGGTCCTTACCATTGTGCTTTAGTTGTTCACTATTAAGGGCAGTAACATGCTGTGTAGCTTTGTAGCCCAGAAGCAATAGGTTATATCATATAACAGCCTCGGTGTGAAGCAGGCTACCCAGGGGTGGGAAACCTGTGGCCTTCTGATCTCAAGAGTGTTCCTTTTCAAGCACCAAAGGAGGCAAGAAAAGCTTCATCTTTCTCTGCTGCATTGCTTTTAATAAAAGGATTTGTTCTATAAAATTTGGATTCAGTCAAAAGGCTGTACTTAAGGAACTGGAAGGCCCCAGGTACTTAGAAGTTGTGACCATCTAGGTTTGCATTCACCCATGACAAATTGCCTAGTGGCACATCTCTCGGGATGGATCCCTATTGTTAAGTGACATGTGATTATATATGTTCTGGGAAAAAATTTCTTCCTTCTCTCATGACCTTATTCTTTGTCCCCACCTCCCGCCATGGGCTTATTCTTGATAAGAGAAGAAGAGCTGTGTGGCTGTGCTGTCTCCTAGCTCTGCCTCCTTGGGCAAATCCCTTCTCCTCTGTAAGCCTCAATTTCTTCATCAGTAAATTGCGGGGGGGACCCTACCCTGTCTTCCCCACAATGTTGTAGTGAGCCTGAGGAAGAATTTTGACCATGAAGACGTTTGGTAAACCCTTCAGACCTAAATATATCGACAGTAATGTCAAGTTGCTGTTGTTACTGCGATCCTCCCGTGTCCCTGCTATGGGGCTGTGTGACATCTGGAAGGGCAGCTGGGCAGGGCAGGCACACCTCAGTCAAGGATAGACGGCCAGGGAGGGGTGCAGATGGGCATTGTGGGAAAGGGAGTCCCCACGGACTTCAGGAAGATGGAGGCGTTTACTCAGCCTCCTCACATGCTCTGAGTGTCTCCTCTGTGCCAGACACTGCCCTCAGCACTGGCAACACAGCCAGGACCCTCACAGAGCCCTCAGACCAGTAGGAGCAACCAAAGAGTGAATGATGATTGTGGAATTGTGTAGAATGCACCTTGACAGGAGAAATAGCAGTGCTACCCAGGATCACAGCAGAGATCCTTTCAATTAAAAGAGTCTCCCTATTTTGAAAGGTCATGAAAGGGTGGAATCAGCCAGGCAGAGGGATCAATCAGCATGTAAAAAGTCATGTGGCCCAGTCTAGCTCTTTCCCTGGTGGATCCAGGTGCGTTGCAGAGAGCCCTAGGGGTGGCCATAAGGATTCCCATAACATCCAGTGACATAGTTACTATTTCTAGGTTCACCCTGAGACAAATGAAGCTGGAGTCGGGTGCCCTTTTGCAGGCGTTGGCTGTACCTTCAAGGTAAGTATCTATCTGTGTGTGAGAAAGGAGATCTGTCCACTGCAACTCCAGGCCTCTGGTCTCCCCACTCCCCCAACCCCTCCAGGATTTTTCCATAATATCAAGAGACTCTTCTGGATGTCCCTCATACTAATGACATTCCCAAGCAACAATTCCCATTATTAAGTCATTGTAGTACTCCAGGGAGTTCGTCTTACCATCTCACCTAAGCATTGGTGTCATCACTAATGTCACCCCACCCTCCATTCCTCTCTCCATGGTCCTCAACCATCATTGCACTCCAGGGCAGGGCAGGATCATTGCTCCAGAGATTGAGGTGCATGTGGCTCATCTTGGCATGGCTGATGACAGGGCCCTCCTCATGAATCCCTGTCAGTGCACAGAAAGCCACTTCCCCTTTGCTAGGTGAATGGACACCCAGTGCTTGGTGACCTACCCCTCCCCACCCCTCCATTTTCACTGAGCCCCCCACTCTCTCGGCAGGGTAACCCACAGTCCATGCAGGAGCATGAGGTCTCCTCCCAGGCCTCCCACCTAAATCTGCTGCTGGGGTTCATAAAACAGTGGAAGACCCAGCAGAGCTCTGGCCTCGGGCTCGCGCCCATGGCCCTGGAGCAGAACCTGTCAGACCTGCAACTGCAGGAGGGCCTGGAGGTGGACTGCTACAGGGCACCCTGCTCAGAGAGCCAGGAGGAGCTGGCCCTGCAGCACTTCATGAGGGAGAAACTCCTGGCCGAGCTGGAGGGAAAGTTGAGCGTGTTTGAGAACATTGTCGCTGTCCTCAATAAGGAGGTAGAGGCCTCCCACCTGGCCCTGGCCGCCTCCATCCACCAGAGCCAGCTGGACCGCGAGCGCATCCTGAGCTTGGAACAGAAGGTGAGTGCGGGAAGCAGGGTTGCCTTCAAGGCCGGCTCAGGAGTCCCATCCTGTCTCCAGAGCAGTGGACAAGCTTTCCTCCTAATCATGTGTCCTCCTCAAAGCAGCTACTCTGCCATCAATATGTATCTCCCCTATATCCCACGACCTTCCAGGAAGAGTACGGAGTCAGAAGCTGTAGTCAAGGTCAGACACCCCCAAGTAGAACTTTAGTTCCTTTGCTTGAACTTCTCCTATCATAGGTCACTCCCTCTCTGGGCAGCTCATTCTGTTGCGAGACACTTTTCACTCTTAGCAAATTCTTCCTTACACTAAACTAAAACCTGCCTCTCTTTATCTGCACTGTTCCTGCCCCTGCCCCTCAGAGAGGGAGACTCAGGGGTTATATCCTACCTGAGATTTCCTTCTTTAGGCTCAAAGCCCCAGTGCCTTCACCCATCCATCAGAGCACGTTATTTTATGTTGGCCTCGTATGTTCTGGCTCAGTCTCTGAAGGATTCTTTATGCTTGGAGTGTGGTCCCAGACTGACTCCAGATAATCCACGTATGTGACAATTCTTGGTCCAACAGGACTGTCCCCTCTTTTATTCCAGAGCTTATACTTTTCTGGATTTTTTTAAAAAATGTTTTCGATATGTAGTATTTTACATATTTATGGTACAGGTGATACTTTGATGACAGTGTAGAATGTGTAATGGTCAAGTCAGGGAATTTGAGGGGTCCATCACTTTGAGTATTTGCCATTTCTGTGTGTTGGGAACAATTCAGATCCTCTCTTCCAGTTATTCTGAAATCTGTAATACATTGGTGTTAACTACAGTCACTACTCTGCTGTTGAATGATAGATCTTATCGTTTTTATCTAAATGGATATTTATACCTGCTAACCCATCTCTCCTCTTCCTTCTCTCCCACCCAACCACTTCTAATATCTATCATTCTACTCTCTATCTTTGTGAAATCAACTTTTTGAGCTCCCACATATGAGTGAGAACATATGACATTTGCCTTTTTGAGCCTGGGTTGTTTCACTTACTGTAATGACCTCCAGTTCCATCCATCTTGCTGCAAATGAGAGGGTCTCTTTTTCATGACTGAATAGTATTCCATCATGTATACACACAACCTTTTCCTTCTTTTTTTTTTTTTAACATCAGTTTGTTGAAATAACATGCCACATTTTCATTATCTGTCCATCCACCTATGGACACTTAGGCTGGTTCCTTGTCTTTGCTGTTGTGAATAGTGGTACAGTAAACATGCAGTGCAGGTGTCCCTTTGATGGACTGATTCCTTTTCCTTTGGATAAATACCCAGTAGTGTGATTGCTAGATTGCATGTTAGTTCTAATTTTAGCTTTAAGAGAAATCTCCATACTGTTTTCCATAATTGTTGTACTAATTGACATTCCCAGCAATAGCGTGTAAGAGTTCCCTTTTGATGAGGTACAGCGGCTTATTCATGTCTGTATTCCTGGTGCTTTGGGAGGCCAAGGCAGGAGGATAGCTTGAGACCAGGAGTTCAATACCAGCCTGGGCAGTATAAGGAATCCCTATGTCCACCTAAACATTTTTTTTAATTAGCCAGGTGTGGTAGCACACACCTGTGGTCCTAGCTACTTGGGAAGCTGAAGCAGGAGGATTGTTTGAGTTGAGCTATGATCAGACTACTGCACTCCAGGTTGGGTAACAGAGTAAGACCCTGTCTTTGGAAAAAAAAAAAAAAGAGTTCTCTTTTCTCCACATCCTCACCAGCACCTGTTCCTTTTTGTCTTTTTAATAATAGCTATTCTAACTAGGGTAAGATGGCATCTCATCACGGTTGTAATTTGCATTTTCCTGATAATTAGTGATGTTGAACATTCTTCATATATCTGTTGGCCATTTGTATATCTTCTTTTGAGAATTATCTATTCATGTCCTTTGCCTACGTTTTAATTGGATTATTTAGGTTTTTATTGTTAAATTATTATTATTTGCATATACATGTGTTTATTAGGTTTCCACATTTTGCCTTCACAAAATTAAAAAGGTTTAAAATTTAACAACAATAACAATGTTTAAGATAAGGACTAGAAACAAAAACCTTGTAAATAATGAAGATAAATACATTCAGAAAAGAAATCAGACAATTGTTGCAACAAAGTATTGAGCAATAATAATAGTAGTAATGCAAAGAAAGTAACATTCACATTGTCAAATAAGAGTATGTCTATTATAGATTGCTTTGACTCTGAGGTTTGGTATGGAGTTATCAATTAACTTCTTATTATTTTTTTCCCAAAGTCTCAAAAAAATAGACAATTAATATTTATAAAAAAAAAAGATAATTTCAAAAAACAGATCATGCCAAATCTTATAGATAAAAGAAAAAAAATACTTCAAAATCATTCTTCTTAATCTAGATACACCTGATATTAAAATTGGAAAAACATATTATTATGAAGGGTAAGTTACAAACATAATTCACTTTTAAACAAGGATGCAGTATCCTGTATCCTAAACAACATATTAACAAGTTGAAGTAAATATTGTTAAATTGAGTTCCCTTTATTTTCTTGATGTAAGTCCCTTGCCACATGAATAGTTTGAAAATATTTTCTCCCATCCAACAGGTTGTCTCTTCACTCTGTTGATTATTTCCTTTGCTGTGCAGAAGCTTTTTCATTTAATACAGTCTCATTTGTCTATTTTTATTTTAGTTGTCTGTGCTTTTAAGGTCTTAGCCATAGAATCTTTGCCAAGATCAACATCCTAGAGTGTTTTCCTTATGGTTTTTTTTGAGTAGTTTTATAGTTTCAGGTCTTATCTTTGAGTCTTTATTTCATCTTAAGTTGTTTTTTATATATGGTGAGAGATAGAGAGGTCCAGATTCATTCTTCCATGTAGGGATATCCAATTTTCCCAGCACCATTTATTAAAGAGAGTGTTCTTTCTCCAGCCCCAGTATGTGACTAGGTACCTTTGTTGAAGATCAGCTGGATGTAAATACATAGACTTATTTCTGGGTTCTCTAGTCTGTTGCATTGGTGTTATGAGTCTTTTTTTTTTTTTGCAGTTTTCGGCCAGGGCTGGGTTTGAACCTACCCCCTCTAGCATATGGGCCAGCACCCTACTCCTTTGAGCCACAGGCGTTGCCTCTTATGAGTCTATTTTTTTTTTTTAGCAATACTAAGCTGTTTTGGTTACTATAGCCTTGTCATGTATTTTGAAGTCAGTTGTGTGATACCTCCTCAGGCTCTTTTATGATTCCATACACATTTGGGGGTTGTTTTTTCTATTTCTATGAAAAATGGTATTGGCATTTTGTTGTCATTGTTGTTTTTGTTTGCTTGTTTTTGAAACAAAGTCTTGCTCTGTTGGCTGGGCTAGAGTATAGTGGCATCATCGTAACTCACACCAACCTCAATCTCTCGGGCTCAAACAGTCCTCCTACCTCCTATTATAGGCATGCACCACCATGCCTGGCTGATTTTTCTATTTTTTTTTGTAGAGATGGGGTCTTACTATATTTTCTAAGCTAATCTTGAATTCTCAGCCTCAGGCAATCCTCCTGCCTAAGCCTCCCAAAGCACTGGGATTATAGGCATGAGCCACCAGGCCCGGCTAACATTGGTATTTTGACAGGGATTGTCTTGAATCTGTATATTGTTTGGGACACTTTGGTCATTTTAATGATATTAAGTCTTCCAATTCATGAGCACAGGATGTCTTTCCATCTGTTTGTATCTCTTCAGTTACTTTCATCAGTGTTCTATTGTTATCCTCGTAGAGGTCTTTTACCTCCTTGGTTAAATTTATTCCTAGGATTTTACTGGGATTGGAGGTAGGTTTGTTTCATTGGGGTTTTTTGTAGTTATTATACATGAGATTGTCTCCTTGATTTCTTTTTCAGCTATTTCCTTATTGTATAAAAATACTATTGATTTTTGTATGATTTATATCCTGCGTCTTTGTAAATTTGTTCATCAGCTCTAAGGGATTTTTGGTGGAGTCTTTGGTTTTTGTAAATATAAGATCATGTCGTCTGCACAGAGCGACAATCTGATCTCCTCTCCATTTTGGATGCCTTTTGTCTCTTTCTCCTGACTGACTGCGGAGTGCACACTCTTCCTCGTGTAGCCAGTCTCTACTCGCAGCTGCTTTGTATACAGCAACGATACATCAGTGTCTGGACTGAGTCAGGCCTGGGTTTTAGTTCCAGCTCCACTATAAACCTGCGATGTAGGTCTAGGCAAATCACTTTCCCTCTCAGGGCCTCAACCTTCTCCTCAGTAGAATTAATGATTTCTTTGAAGACACTTCTGTTCCTGGCTTCCTACCTTAACACACCTGAGAGTAAATTTGTATTCTTTCAAATTTCACTGGGGAGGACTGGGTTCAAGTGTCTGAATAACAGGCTTTATTAACATAACTCTTCCCACAACTGCATCTTCATTTCACCAGCAAATTTCCTGGCTATACTTTTACATATCAGGCATTATGCAAGGTGTGGACACTAAGATAAAATGAAGTTGGGCCCAGCCCTTGGTGGAGGAGACCATCTGGTAGGAAAGGCAGAAAAATATATTTCATAAGACACTACATGGGGGCGGCACATGTGGGTCAGTGGGTAGGGCGCTAGTCCCATATACTGAGGGTGGCGGGTTTGAACCTGGCCCTGGCCAAACTGCAACAAAAAATAACTGGGCGTTGTGGTGAGCACCTATAGTCCCAGCTACTGAGGAGGCTGAGGCAAGAGAAACTCCTAAGTCCAGGAGTTAGGGGTTGCTGTGAGCTACGATGCCATGGCACTCTCCCAAGGGCGATAACGTGAGACTCTGTCTCTTAAAAAAAAATAAATAAAGACAGTGCATGAGCTCTGTAAGAACATGGATGAGAGTGGCAGCTGAGCTAGGGCAGTGGTTGAAGTCGTTCTAAAGCAGTGGTTCTCAAGTTTCCTAATGCCGCGGTCCTTTAATACAGTTCCTGTGGGTCACGACCTATAAGTTGAGAACCGCTGTCCTAAAGGAAGGGCCACATGAGCTGGAGTCCTAGTGGATGAATAGGAATTGGCCAGTGAAGAAGGAAGGAAAAGGAATTTCAGGTGGAGGCAGCTGATGCGAATGCAGACATGCATGCCTCAGTGAGGTGTAGTCAGGGAAAGCATATCTGGGCAGATCCATCTCCACACCCCGCTATCCCTACCTCCTCTCAGCTGGGTTCTGGTATCTCCGGCTGACTGGGCTTCCTGACAGGTGATGGAGTTGCAGCAGACGCTGGCTGAGAAAGACCAGGCCCTAGGCAAGCTGGAGCAGAGCCTGAGCCTCATGGAGGAGGCATCCTTTGATGGCACCTTCCTGTGGAAGATCACCAATGTCACCAGGCGGTGCCATGAGTCAGCCTGCGGCAGGACCATCAGCCTCTTCTCCCCAGGTAACACCTCTTAGGAGCACAGAGACCAGCTGAGAGAGACAGGCCCTGCCCAGGAAACAGCGGTGAGAACAGCCATCTCTGACAGCTGGGCTGTGTCTCGTTAGGCCAGTGTCCATTCAGGCCACCTGTCACAGCCAAGGGCTACGCTGAGACCATGGGGGTGGTAGGTGAACCCTGTTCTGATGTATAGCTCTTAGCCACCTACAGCAGGGGCCTGGGCAGCCCATTTTCTCTCCCTGAATATCAGTCATATCCTACAAATAGGAATGGAAATTATCGTCCACTTCCTGTGGACACTGGATGTGTAGGACGTGCGGTGAGCCAGAGCTCGTGCAGATGCAGATGCAGGTGGTGGCGAGCACCCGGCCCTCAGGGCTCCACCGCTCTGAAATAAGACAAGCAGAGAACTGAGTAAGACACACGTGCCTTTGTGTGCAATTGTGGGGAGGGCCCGGATAAGTGTTGTGTAACTTGGGACAGTTCTTACTCATTTCTGGAGCCACTGGGCTTGGTACGATGTCTTGCATAAAGAAGTTACTTGACAAATTTTTCTCTTACCTGACTAATATCTGTTAATAAAACAGTGCATGTATTTGTACATAAAATGAGGCAGTGGAGTTTGCCCTTCACCCTAGAGCAGGACTGGGGCCCCTTTCCCACAGGAACAGCCCTCTTCATGGACAGCCATGCACCCTACATGGAGACTTTTTTCCTCAGTTCTTTCCAAAGAGGGAAAAAGCAAGCAATGCCTTGGGCTTCTTGTTCTAACCAAAATATAACAGGCAGAGATGAGTCAGACTGGCAGCCTCCTCCACCCCCTTCCTGCCTGCCCCCACCCCCATTCCCACCCAACCCCTCCCAGGAGGGCCCTCTACTGGAGGGTGATAACTGCCAGAACCCACATGTGGATGGGGTGGCCCTTTCAGCTGCCCAGGGAGAAAGCCCGTGGGTCTCTATGCTTCACCACCAGGAATGACTCATCCCTCAGGGGCCTTTGCTGAGGGTGACTGGCAGAACTGTGAGTCACCCCACACACCCCCAGCCAGCAGGAAAGCCCAACCAGTCAGCCTAGGGCAGCAAAAAGAAACCAGTGTTGAGAGGCAGGAAGCCTGACCCCTAATCCTGTCTCTGCTCCTAACACACTATGACATGGTGACCAGCCACTTCCTTTTACTGGGCTTGGTTTTCAGACTGTAAAATGCACGTTGGTTAGGTCAGTTGTTTCTCAAAGTGTGGTCCCAATGCCAACAGCATTGGCATCCCCAACAACCAAGTTAGAAATGCAAATTTGCTTCTTGAGTCAGAAACTCTGAGGGTGGGGCCAGCAATCTGTGAGGTGGATGGCCAGCTGACAGCTAGACGATTTCCAGGGGCCTGTTCCTCTTTAGACTTTAATCAACTCTAGCCCCAGCTGTCATAGTTGTGAGCCACTGACCTTGGGCTTGCCTGACCTCAGCTTCATGTTCCAGCTTTCTATACTGCCAAGTATGGCTACAAGCTGTGCCTGCGATTGTACCTGAATGGCGATGGCACAGGGAAGAGGACGCACCTGTCGCTCTTCATCGTGATCATGAGAGGGGAGTACGACGCTCTGCTGCCATGGCCTTTCCGGAACAAGGTTTGGGCAGGGCTAAAGAGTGGGCTGGGGAGAGCATGGGAACCTGGTTCAGGCACAAACTGGCCATGTGGCCTAAGCAAGCCCCCCACCTCTCTTTACTATCTGTTTCCCTTTTATAAAAATAGAAGCTGACTTCAGATCTAGTAGCCGAGGTTCCCCCCAGCCCAGGAGCTAAAGTCTCCGGAACAGAGCACCCCTGGAGGTTATGGGGAAACAATTGTTCATATGGTGGGGAATACAGAGACTGCCTCAGGGGGTGCTGTGCAGCTTGCCTGCACTCACAGGGCTTTCAGAAAGGCAGAAAGAGGCAGGTACCAAATACACACCCATTAAAGTGGCCAAAATCCAGAATGCTGACGCCACCAAGTGCTGGGAGGATGTGGAGCAGCAGGAACTCCTGTGCACATGGAAAGACAGCATGGCAGATTCTAACAAAACTGAACATACTCTTAGCCACACAATGCAGCAGTCAAAGGAGCCGAGAACGATGTCCACACAGAAACCTGTACACAGGTGTTTATGGCAGCTTTATTCATAACCACCAAAACTTGGAAGCCACCAAAGTGGCCTTCAGCAGGTAAAGGGTGCATCCAGACAATGAATTATTCATTTAGTGCTAAAAAGAAATAAGCTGTCAGGCCTTAAAAAGACACGGATGAGGCTGAGACACGTATTACTAAATGAAGGAAGCCAGCTTGAAGAGACAGCATGCTGTTAGGATTCCGGCTATGTGACATTCTAGAAAAGGCAAAACAATGGAGACAGGAAAAGATCTAAATAATAACGTCTGTTAGCAGTTTGTAAAGAGTCCTAGGGGGCTAGACTGTCCCTGCAGGTGAACAGCATAATCAAGTGGGGTGAGGTGGCAAGAATGCCGACCTCGGGGGGCTTGGAAATGGATGAGTAGTGCAGGCTTGCTACAGTGGCCTGGGTGTGAGTCAGTTGTCCCCACACCCAAAGGTGCTGGAAATCTTTTAAATACCAATGACAGAGTAAGTATTAAGCCAGATTTAAGGACTGCTTAGGGACTGATGTAGGTTCCTGATGGTGTTTCAGGGGCAAGTGGCAGGGAAGAGTTTGTGTCACTTTTAGATGATCAGCTCCCCAGGCCTGTGTAACCAGAAGCTCTGAGAGCGTCTCAGGGCACTGACTGACAGCCCCTCTACAGCAGACCTGTCTGTCCCTGCCCTTATGCTGGGCCCAGAAAGTTCCAGCTTTAGTTGATGAATCAAAAATTTCTGAGCTAGAGGGAATGTCAGAGTCCAGCTGCCCTGTCAGGGCCTCGGTCCTGCCCTTAGCCTCCAACAGCCGATCAACCTGGGCTGAGGCATTGGCTGCCTGCTGGGTGGAACATCTGATCCTAGTCTCAGGCCACCCCTTGAAGCCTGCTCTGGACACCAGGTGCTCCAGCTGCTGGGTCTCCCCACTCTGACCCCTAATCTGACTGGGCTAAGGGTTGGAGGGGCCACAGCAGCCGCAGGCAAGGAGCCTGGCTCTGGAGCTGCAGCCCTGGGCCTGATCCGCCCATCCCTGCCCTGCAGGTCACTTTCATGCTGCTTGACCAGAATAACCGTGAGCACGCCATTGATGCCTTTCGGCCAGACCTGAGCTCAGCATCCTTCCAGAGGCCCCAGAGTGAAACCAATGTGGCCAGCGGCTGCCCACTCTTCTTCCCCCTCAGCAGGCTGCAGTCTCCCAAACATGCCTATGTGAAGGATGACACCATGTTCCTCAAGTGCATCGTGGAGACCACTGCGTAGGGTGGGAGCAGCGGCTCAGATGGGGGGAGGGGGGTTTAGTAAGATGGCTGACTGTGGTGTCCTGCCCCTGGTACCCAAGACCCCAGGGTACAAAGATGGGCCAGGGTTGGCAAGATGTGGGCAGAACTGATGGCTTGACTGTGGCTGGCCCTCAGCTAAGGATGGTGGGACCTTAGGCTGGGCCCACAGAGGCAAAGGGTTGAGAGGGTGATGGGCAGAACTGCCTTACACCAACTACACAACATTGAGAGGCCATAGCCTCTCCAGCCCTGAATATTGAGGCCGACTTCAACCAAGGTGGGGAGAAAATGGGACCAGGCCTGGAGCTGCAAGGCCTGAACAGAGAACCAGAAATAGGCTTTCTCTCTTCCTGCCCAGGGTCACAGGACTGAGGGGTGGAAGGGATGGGTGCCCATGTGAATTTAGTCTGTTCAGGCCTAGACTAAGTTCCCCATCACCGGAGGTGAATAAGAAAATCCAGAGGGCTGCACTGGAGCATCAAATTGGGGCAGGGCTGTGTAGGGAGGAGTAAAGGTAAAAATGAGCTGGAGTGCAGATGCTGCTCTCCCCAAAGCACCTACTCGGTAACCCTTGGCCTGATAACAGCAGGAGGAGACCATGATTTAAAACGTCGAATGATCTCTCTTCCAACAAATCTCTATGTTAAATGCACCAAAGACCTGACATTTCATCTCTTAGAGGTGACTCAAGGATGGGGAGGCAAGATGCAGGCAGGGTGCCTGTTTCTCTGGACCCTCACAACCCCCCATTGTGGAAGGAAGCCTTTAATCCCCCTTTACAGATGAGGAAAGTGAGGTCAGAGAGACCAGGTGCTTTGCTCAGGGTTGGGTGAGGGTAGTTAGGATTAGTAACCAGGTCTTTTGCTTCTAGTTACTTTCCTTCCTCTTCAAGCTTCCTTCGGGTAAAGTCTTCAACCACAATGAGGTTACATCCTCATGGGAAATCCTGGGGGGCAGAAGATCCTTTTGCCCCAGCCAGAGGGCCAGCCCTATAGGCCCACTAATGCCAGCACTGGCCCCGCCCCCGGAGGGCAGGACTAGCACAGTCAGCTCCACACAGCTTGCTCATAGATGCCACCTTACCAGCCAGTGCTGGGCAGGGAGGACAACAGTTATTTATGCCTTTGGTTGTTTGTTGTAAGAGACACATACTTATAATAGAAAAAGTGGAAAACTACAGAAATAATATATAGAAGAAAGTAAAAATCACCCATGAGCCCAGCGTCCAGAGAGCACTGCTGAGCACATTTTAGTCAATTTTCTTTTTCTTTTGAAAACATAGATACAAACACACACAAGCATACAGACTTTCACAGATGTAATTAGAATCCTGTTAATCACTGTTTGGTGTTCTTCTTTTTTCTCTTATTATCTTACTACATACAACCTTCTACCATTAATTAGCCCCTTCTTACAGGCAAACACGAGGAAACTAAGAAAAGTAGAGAAAAGTTGCTCTAAACAGGTGGTGGGACCAGCATTCAAACTCAGGTCTTCTGATCCCAAAGCCAGGGCTGAAATTGTCAGAACTGATTTCAGATGGAGAAAGTGAGGCACAGGGGGATGTGATGTGCCTGTGATCACATGACCAGTTCCTGACCTCAGGTCTCCTGGACTCATCTCTGTCCTCCGTCCAGTGTTGGGTGGGCTCACCCTGGGGACACTGGGGGGGGGCAGGGCACCCACAACCTGGGCCTGGGACAGAGACGCACCCTCTGCTTTTAAGCAGCTCAGCCCCAGAGAAACAAGCTGGATGCACTTTCTTCTGCAGAGCCCAGCAGCAGAGGCTCCACTAAGCTTCAGTTCCTACTCCTGGCACGTGGGTGAGAATTCTGACTTCATGGTGTCAGGAGGATGCCAAGATTGTTGAAGCCACTGTGGGGCTCCCAGGCTAAGAATGACAGAATCTCAGACCACCATGGAGAGCTTAGCTCGATGCCAGATGCTGCACTGGGGGCTCCGCCTGCATCATTCCATGACGTTTTTTCATGGATAGCCCATGAGGCAGATGTGATTACCATCATCTCTGTTCTATAGAAGAGGAAACCCAGGCTTCAAGGGGTAAAAGTCACTCACTCAAGGTCACACAAGGACCAGGCGCCATGACTTGAACCAAGACCAATCTATGCTGGATTCAAACCCTTAAGTCCAGTGCCTTGATGTGTAACCAGAGGCAGCATAATATTGTGCCAGCCCTTCTTCTCCAGGACCCCTCTCTAGGGGTGGTGTCCCCTGCCTGGAGGGCTCCACTCTGACAACCACTGGATGGGAAAGGTAGGATGAGGTCGGGGGGCCTCATCCTGTGGCTGCTGTGTGGTGACCCTTTGCCAGGAACTGGGTCCCATTTGCCACCTCTGCATCTGGGATGTGTGTGTTTGTTGAAGCAAAGCACATTCATGTGGCACAGACAGGGTTTGGGCAACCGCTCAGAGGGAGCTGGATATTACCACCACTGGGGCAGCAGCTTGCTTCTCTGTTGGAGTGTTTCCCCAGCCCCTACTGTTCTAAAGGCCTTTTCCTCCTTGGCATATCAGGGTGGACAGTGCTAGTGTTGTCCTAACCATAACAGCTGATCGCTGCACAGCCAGGAAGGTCATGGTCCAGAGAGGAGATGGACATTGAGCAAGGTCACCCAGTGAGTGGATGGCTTTGCTCTGGTGGCCTATGACTCCTCACCCTCTTACTGTCCTCTGGAGCAGCTGATTGATGTCTTCTTCCAGCAGTGGGAACTCTGATCTCTTTGCACAGATTAAAGGAGAGAGCTCAGAGGACGAGGGTGACTCAGGGGCCCCCCTGCCAAAAAGGCAGAGCCCACTAGGACCTGGGTCTTCTGGGCATAGTTCCCAGTTCTTCCCTCTGCACCCAGTAACTTGTTGGCACCAATACTGAACATTCTCTTTATGAAACAGCTGATTTCCTTCCACACCAACCATGTCAGACTCTGGACACTGAAAGCCTAACTGAGGAGGCCTGGCCCATGGGAGTCTTTGGTGGTGTCTCAGCCGTGGCTTCTGCTTCTGGGGAAGCTGAAGATCTGGCCCTGCCCACCCACCACCCTTGCAGGGCCACCAGTTGCATCTCCATAGCCTGTGAGCTGTATTCCCTGGATCAGGACATGCAGGTCATTTAAGACCATGGCCTGGCTTGGCGCCTGTGGCTCAAGTGGCTAAGGCGCCAGCCACATACACCTAAGGAGGCAGGTTCGATTCCAGCCCCGGCCCGCCAAAACAACAATGACGGCTGCAACCAAAAAAATAGCCAGGCATTGTGGCGGGCACCTGTGGTCCCAGCTACTTGGGAGGCTAAGGCAGGAGACTCACTTGAGCCCAGGAGTTGGAGGTTGCTGTGAGCTATGATGTCACAGCACTCTACCTAGGGGATAGTTTGAGGCTCTCTATCCAAAAAAAAAAAAAAGAACATGGCCCCAACTTCACACTTGCATTTGGTTGGAGGCATGTGCTAGAGTCCAACAGTCCAATTCCAGGCCTGGGTCTGTCACTTGGTAGCTCTGTGTCCTAGGGCAAGTTACTTCTCAGCACATCTGTTTTCCCATCTGTAAAATGGGAATAAATTCCTGCCTCCTAGAAGTGTCATGAGGAGGAAACAAGCCATCACACAGAAAGAACTTAGCACAGAAACTTCCCAGTGGGAGCTTTGTAAATGTACCCAGCGTTACTGCTACTGCCATTCCATTACCCGCATCTTAACCACTGGCTTCCCACCTGCTAGGGGAGCCATCAGTCAGGAAGGACCTCCTTCCTGCTAGTCCTGGCACTACCTCCAAATCACTGACTAGCCCTAGGCCAGTCTCTTCCCTTTGTTCGGCCTCCATCACTCCACCTAGGAAATGACACTTGGACTTGAGGGGTGAGGAACCTCCCCCATCCCACCAATCCTGAACCACACCACAAGGCACAGAGCCTGACACTCAGGAGACCACAAGGAATCCATAAGGTCAGGAACCAAGCACCTCAGAGGCTGTCCTCCAGAGTCCCGTGTCCCCGGTGCCTGAAAGGAGAACATAAATCCTCTTCCACTGATGTGCTGCCTAAATTGTGTTAGGTTGTTAATGTGTGAATCACAGTCAGTTGTTTATAGAAACTCAGCACTAGTGCCGGCACCCACTCCTGGGGCCCTGGGGTCTCCTCGAAGCTCCACAGGACAGCTCTGCCTAGCACAAGGTCGGGATAGAGCTTGAATGATAGCACCGGAGGGAGAACCGACATAGGCAAAGCCACCCTGGCCTTCCAGCTCCACTCCTGCCTCTCGCCCTGTCTCCGGCCAGCTGACCCTGCCTGCTAGAGCAGGGGAGACTTTAACTGGAGAATAGTTTATCCTTTGACACCTGTAGGAATAGTGTAGGGAGCGGTGGAATCACAGGCCTCTGGGCTGTTAAAGAGTCTGTGGTCTAACCCCGCTCACCCATCCAGCCACCAGACAGCTGCCTTCTGAGCAAGACCCCCAGGCTCAGGCTTCTCCATCCAGCCTCAGAGAGCCCCTGTCTTGCCCCTGCCCCAGATAAAACAGAACTCCCTCAGGAGGAGCACAACCTGGGGGTGGGGGACTAGCCTTGACGAGGTCACTTTCTAGGAAAACACCATAGGCCACAGCAGTGAGGGAAAGGCCTGCTTCCTGCTGCTCCCGAGGCTTGGTTCTAGAAGGGGCAGGGAAAACCACCAAAAGACAAGAAAGGCCAGCTGGCCAGAGTATCTCTTGAGCCCAAGAGACGGAGGTTGCTGTGAACTATGATGACGCCACCACACTACATGGGGCAACAGAGTGTCACTCTGTCTCAAAAAGAAAAAGAAAGGATTGGAGGGCCCTCAGTAATCCCCCAAGAGGTCCTCCGAGGCATACAGAGCACTACTGGCTGGTCAAGCAGAAGGTGCCCCAGCCCTCACCCTCCCAGGCTGACCACCAGGCCCTGCAGCTAGACCATAACACCTGTGCCCAGGTGTCTTTGAGCCCTTCCTTTAAACAATCATCCAATCTTCCCCAGAGCACATTCACACCTGAGAAATCCTTTGATGCTCACAACGACCCATGAAACGCATTTATTACACTTATAGGTGAGGAAACAGGCTCAGAGAGGGCCCAGGCAGTGCAGCATGGTGGGGAACACTGCTCCCAGTGGCCCCCTTTCTAGCTGGACCACCAACTCATCAGGAACCCATGGCAAGCCTCTTCCTCACTCTGGGCCTTGGTTTTCCCATCTGCAGCAGGAGGCAGGTGAACCCTGTGTTGTCTGATGACCCTCCCAGACTAGCAGACTCTTCCCACCACCCTCACCCTGCTGTCAGAACTCTCTTCCAGTTAAATAAGCGCTTAAAGTCCGGACAGCTCCCAAGCACGGATTATCATCAACCTCATTTTACAGGAAAGGAAAATAGAGTCATGAAGGGACATGAAGTGACTTGCCCAAGGTCCCACAGCGAGTCCATGGCTGGGTTGGACAAGACACCAGGAGTTCTGATTAGATTTTCCTCCTTCATTTCCTAGAGCTGCACTTTCCAACATGGTAGGCCCTCACTTGTGTGGGAGTTAAACACACACGGCAGGAGGAATCAGGACCCTCTGAGGATGTGTGAGTCCTACTCCCTGCACCCTGTGCACGGGCTACCTTTCTTGGCCAAAGGAGTCGTAGGGGGTATGATTTTAAGAGGAAGACATTTTCCCGGACTAGCCAGGTGGGCGGGCCCAATGTAATCACCAGTGTCATTTGCAGAGGGTGGCAGGAGAATCGAGGTGGAGAAGGCAAAGAGACAAAAGAGGCGGAGGTTGAAATGATGCACTTTGAAGACGAGCGAAGGGGCCACCAGTCTCGGAATGTGGGCTGGAGAACAAGGAACAAATTCTTGTCCAGAACCTGCAGATGGAACACAGCCCTGCCAACACCTTGATTTGGGCCCCTAGCACTTATCGTAGACTTTTAACCTCCAGAACTGTAAAAATAATAAATGTGTGTTGTCTTAAGGCACTAAATTTGTGGTAATGTGTAACAGCCACCATGGGAAAAACTAATACAGGACTTGAAATGTGGCCTCTCCAAATGGAGACATGAGGTCTGAAATACACACCAGGTTTTGAAGACAGTACAGAAAAGGAATTTATTTTGTTCATTAATTTTATATTGATGACATGTTGAAATTATAAAAAGTCTTGCTGGATTAGATTAAATAAATATGTTATTAAATTAATTTCACCTGTTTTTCTTTTCAAATGCAGCTACTAGAAAATGTAGAATTCCTGTGTAGCTCACATTGTATTTCCACTGGACAGCACCAGGTGACATTTTTTGTTCCTAGGGGAAGCAGGTCCTGCCCACTCCATACAGCCCAAAGCCAGCACCATTGTACTCAGGGGTGGGGGCCTTACATTGAGTAAAGGAATCACCCCACACACCCACGTGCCGCAGGTGGCTTGGGTATCCCACTCTCTTCTGCCTCTGAACCAGACCGTGCTCCTGCAAAACGTGACTTTTATTTTTAGCACTCACTGCCTCAGCACAGGCGGCCCTGGAGCTTGCTGGGTGTGGGCCAGCCCCAGGACTGTCATCTTTCTGCCAATGGGGGTCTCAGATGAACTCGATTGCGTGGCTCTGGGGCCTTATAGGGGGGTGAGCAAGCTCCTAAAATCCCTGGCAAGCAAATACAATCATAATCCGCATGCTTTCCAGTGATAAGAAGTCTCTGCAAGCTAGGAACTGGAGGTCTGAGGCTTAGAAGGTCTGAGCCTTCCTCCCAAAGGCCTAACACTTCACAAGGGCTGGAAGTGTGGACCCCACCAGCTAAACTCTGGGCGATTGCCCCTTCCTCTGGGGGCATTATATTCCTAGGAAAGTAAAAATACTGTATGCAAGAGAAAAGCAAGCCATCAGTTTGGAAGGAGGTGGGTAAATAGATGAAGCTTAGCTTCAGGGCATGCAGCCCAACATCTCTGAATGAAGTGAGTCAGAATAATAAAAAAAGAGCCATACAGACATAAGCTAAAACTACACAAAACCATCACCTCACAGTTCAGAACCCAAGCTTTGGAATCAGGAAAATCTGGGTTCCCATCGCTGGCCAACTTTCAGAGCTGCCTGGTGTGGCCCTCTCTAAGCAATGGTCCCCTCTGCTACACTGTTGGCATGAGAGTGGTTACAGGATTAAATGAGGTTATGGACATAAGAGCTGAGCACAGTGCCAGGTCCTGGTGGGCCCTCGGTAAACACTAGCTATTGTTCTTATTTATCATGTCAAGGGCTTAACCCATATCCAGCACGGTGCTAGGTGGTTATATAATTCCTGTCTTTAAAATATCACAATTTCATGAGGTAGCTGCTCTTCTTGGCACCATTTTAGAGATAAAGAAACTGAGGCTCAGAGGATCAAAGTCGCTTTTCAAGGTCACAGCAAGAGGCAGAGCTTGGATTTTTCTTTTTTGTAACAGCTTTATTAGGGTATAATTTACACACTACACAATTCACCCACTTAAAGTCTCCAATTCAATGGCATGCAGTGTATTCTCAGAGTTGTGCAACCATCACCACAATCAATTTCAGAACATTTTCATCACCCCCAAAAGAAACCTTAGGCCACATCAGAACCCCTCCCCCATTCACCTCACTCCCAGAACTAAGCAAGCACTAATGTACATTCTGTCTCTATTCTGGACATTCTTTCACTTAGTATAATTTTTTCAAGGTTCATCCTTGTAGTGTATCTTTGTACTTCATTCCTTTTAATTGCTGAATAATATTCCACTAAATGGATATAGCACATTTAAATCCTTTTGCTCATTTACTCACCCTTTATTCGTGAACATTTGGGTTACTTATACCTTTGGGCTAATATGAAAAATGCTACCATGAATATTAGTGTACAAGCTTCTGTGCAGATATATGTTCTCAATTCTTTTGGATTGAGAACCTAGGAATAGAATTACTGGTCAGGTGGTAACTCTACGTTTAACCTTTTGAAGAACTACCAGACTATTTTCCAAAGCAACGGCACCATTTTTCATTCCCATCAGCAGCCTATATTTGAAACTACATCCCACTAACTGGATCAAAATTCTCTACCCCCTTTATGAAAAGTAGCTGTAAGATAGAACTCAAATAAATGTTGACATTAATCATGCCCCTTGCTCCCTTGAAAGGAGGAAAACAAATAGTTATTTCATGTCCTTTAAGGGTCAAATACGCTGATAAGTGTTCCTTGCGAATAAAATAGGATCACAGATATGCCCACTTGGTGGGCTGTGTGAGGATGGAATGAACCAATCCACATAAAAAGCTTAGGACTATGCCTGGTACATAGTAAGTGCTTAATAAATTGTAGTCATCGTTGTTGACCCTCCCAAGCACCCAGTGCCTGGCAAAGAGTAAACACTCAATACATGTTTAATGGCTGATGAAACAGTAAGCAAGCAACACTGCCAGGTTGGTATCCATAGCCCCCAGAGTTTAGGGGACAAAAGCAAAGTTAAGCTATCACACCAACAGGCTACGAAGCAAACCCAGGTTCTCTCATTTCAAAGTGAGCTTTGCCCTACCCAGGGTTACACCTGGTCAGCCCTTCTAACTCCTGCTCAGGTCTGTTCTGGCCACTTGGTCTCCGTGTCCCCTCCATGGCTCCGTCTCTGACATATCAAAGTAGACATAGAGACAGAAACTTTACCCACATGATGGTTAATTCTGTGTATCAACTTGGCCCGGCTATGGTTCCTGATTATTCAATCCAATAATCATCTTGGAGTTGCTATCAAGGTATTTTGTAAATGTGATTAATGCCTATAATTGGCTGACTTTAAGTAAAGGAGATTATCCTAGTTGGTCAAGTTGGGCCAGATTCAATCTGTTGAAAAGCATTAGGAACAGGCTCGGCGCCTGTGGTTCAAGTGGCTAAGGCGCCAGCCACATACACCTAAGGTGGCGGGTTCGAATCCAGCCTGGGCTTGCCAAACAACAATGATGGCTGCAACCAAAAGATGGCCAGGCGTTGTGACGGGCGCCTATAGTCCCAGCTACTTGGGAGGCTGAGGCAGGAGACTCGCTTGAGCCCAGGAGTTGGAGGTTTCTATGAGCTGTGATGCCATGGC